>JABXWE010029902.1:0-13099 GCA_014611495.1 Limonius californicus
CGAACTACCAACATCGTAAAAAAACAAACTAAAAACAGTACGATTATAGGCCTCCTTAACGTACTGTTTTTAAGCTAAAACAGTGCGCTTAGAACGGCTTTATAAAACCGAAATAGAAAAACCAATATTGAGCAGCAATAGGCGGACGTTAAATGAACAAACAAGCTCCACTGGCAACATTGCCTGCTTTCAGAAATCATAACCTCCATCAAGAAAAACTAGCATAACCCAACTTAATTAATTGACAAACCTCAATGATACCACACCTTCCCCCAGATTTCCACAGCCTGTTGGATGGCAAATCAATCGTGAATAGATTATAAGTGAATTGTTATAATCAGAGTCCGGACTAGTGGGACTTATCTTTAAAAAAAGTGCTACATCTCGGGCGGCGTTGGTTTGCGGACAAAGTTTATTAAGCGTTTCTTATTTGTTTTGAAGGGTAGAACCAGACTCCAAATTTTGAGACACATGTTAGCAGACACCCTGTATAATTTGTTGTGATACGGCGCATATTATAAATAATAATCGCAGCGCGCTAATGATTCTGAATAGCCAAAGTATTGTATGCTGCAAACTACGCACAAGCGTTCTATTTCCCTTTGCCTCACTGGTTAAAAAGAGACAAAGGACAGTTAACGTAATTCACGCACTTTTACAGCGCAGGCAGGTACAAGCGATAGGCGTGGACTCGCTTAAGCCGTTAGGGACATAACGAATTGTAATATACTATAGTTGTATCATCCGGGAAATTGATATTGACAGAGTTTTCATTTATTACGGCGCGGAAAACGAATATTCAAATATATCAAAGTTTTTAAAATTAAATTGATTAATTTAAACAACGATTTTAATGCATAAAATACAGCTCACAGAAAGTAGCTTGGCATCTGAGCCCTGTAAGCGCAGTGAACAAGGGTGCTAAAAGAGTGGGGACCGCATTTACAATTCGTTTTCGCGGTGGTTGCATCGGTACACTCCCAGACGTTCCGTTCTATAAATTGCTTTCTGTTAGTTTAACTGTTGCTGTTGATTTTGTTAATTCTGTTGTTTTTGTTATTGCGGTTTTTGTTGTTATTGAGGTTTTTGTTGTTATTGCGGGTGTTTTGGTTATTGCCATTGTTTTGTTATTGTTGTTAGTTGTGTGGATAAAATAAAATGGCTTTTATTAGCAAAGTAAAAAACAAAGTTATTAGTGGACAAAGTCGTGAAATTTTAAGCAATGTACCTATTGCAATTTATGAAGGAAGAAGCGGCTGCTGGAACTCCAATTATTAATTTAGCCAAGGTTAGCAATTAAATTTACAGAATACTCCCCAATGCAATGTTAGCGAAAATACGTATTTGTATAAATGTAAAAAAATGTTCTAATTTGTTAGGTCGTGGAGCGTGTTGTAGTTGCAACGGGCGTAAGCAATAGAACGAATTCACGAATAAAAAAGTAAAGGAAAGATATAAACAACGGATCTAAAACTTCATTTTCTACGCCAAATAAGAAGCGAGGGAATATATCAACAATAATAATGCTGGACGAAGCTGACCGATCTATATTGCGTAGAACAATACACAACTGTCATGTAACTGAGAAACAAGTTCCAACACTTTCCAGGATTCATAAAAAATTTTCAACTGATGTAGGTTATAAGGGGGGTTTGGATAGTTTACGCAAAGAGATGCGGAAAATTGGTTTTTATTGGCAAAAAACTAAAAATAACCGAAAAATTTTAATGGAGAAACAAGACATTAGACATCTTCGCATCGAATTTTTGAAAAAAATGAGAACATTTAGACAAGAAGGGCGGCCAATTATTTATATGGATGAAACATACATTCATTCAAACCATACTCATCAAAAAGCCTGGAGTGACGAACCGAATGAAGGGATACGAAAATCTATTTCGAAAGGAGATATGTTAATAATTTTAAATGCTGGTGGAGAAAATGGGTTTGTGCCAGGCACTTATGCTCGTTGGAAATCAAGTTGTAGTACAGGGGATTATCATAACGCAATGAATTACGATAATTACGAAAGATGGGTAAATAAGCAATTAATTCCTAAATTACAACCCACCAGTGTTGTTGTTATAGATAATGCTCCATATCACAATAAACAAATAGACAAGTGTCCTACTTCTGCGACAAAAAAACTTGACATGCAAAATTGGTTAAGAAATAAAAATGTATCTTTTAGCAGCTCTATGTTAAAACCTGAGCTTTATAATCTCATTAAAGCCTGTAAACCAAGGTACAAAACATTTAAAATAGACCAATTATTTCGGGAAAAGGGTCACGACGTTGTAAGGTTGCCGCCTTATCATCCTGATCTAAACCCCATTTGAGTTGGTGTGGGCGGAAATGAAGCAATATGTGGCGTCTAGAAATGTGAAATTAAATTTTACCGAAGTAGTAAAGCTATGTGATAATCTTTTTCAACAATTTTCGGCTGAGCAGTGGAGATTACGTTGCGAACACTCCAAAAGATTTGAAAAAGAATTCATAGAACGTGAACCAATGGTTGACATAGTGGTAGAACAACTTATTTTTAAGGTTAATACTGGTAGCAGTTTCGAAGAAACGGAAAGTGACTTTTCCGAAGACGATGACGAGGATAACTCATTATTTGAATTGAAGAATTAGAACCAGGACCTGGTTGTTCAACACAACATAAATAGCTAAAGTATGAAGGTGCTATAAAAAATTTTCATATTTCGTCATATTTTGTATTTTCTTCCATATTTAGGCAAAATTTTCATATTCTATGAAAATCGTCATATTTAGTTCATATTTTTATGAAAGTTATGATATTTTCTTCATATTTTCCTGATTTCGTGAATGTAGCATTAAACTATTAAGGAAATTAAATATTGTAGAAATTCAGTATTCATTGGTGGCAACATAAACTTGGTTTTACCAAAGAGATTATTGTAAGAGAATTGATATTTGTTGAATTTTATATGTTCTTGTTTCATAAACAAAACCGCAATTTAAGCCTGTGTCGATGATGTCATTTTCTTCACTGTAGAAAACTTGTGGCTCCGATTGTACACGCCAGATAAACGCCTAGTTCTATCTCTGTTTTGCGTACTGCGTCTCGCTCCCGGTTGTGCGAATTTCACGTGCCAAGCTACTTTCTGTGAGCTGTAGATTCTTTCGTAGCTGATATGTCGTTCGTGTAAATGAGATAAAGGAGTGGGTTATATACGCTCCCTTGTAGAATACCAGCTAATATGTCTTTTATTTCTGAACGGCTGTCTTAGTATTTAACTCTGAAGTGTCCAGTTGAAATGTATGATTTTTGTAGTTGACTGTGTTGTTTAGGGAAACTTCTTTTTATTTTATATTACAGGCCGTTGTGACAGCTTGTGCAATATCAAGGAATATAATACAATAGACCTTCCTGTCGTCCTAATTCTCTTTCGATTGTGTTTGTGATTTTATGAACTTAGTCAATCGTTTAGCGCTTGCTGTTTAATCCAAATTGATGATTTGAAATCAGCATTTTTCTTCGATAATCGCTCTAAATCGCTTCAAAAGTAGATTATCAAATAATTTCAATATGATTGAGAGTGACTAGATTGGTAGGACGTTTGTTCGTTTGGTGGTTTGCCAGATTTGGTAATCATTATCACCTCTGCTATCATCCATTGCATAGGCATGTATCCTAGCCGAAACGCTGCATTGATCAGGTACCTTGGCTTAACAATTCCTTTTCTTTACAGCTCTTTCAGTGTTTAATTATGCAGGTTTTGTATGACCTTAGATAGAGTAGGGAAAATTATAGAATTTCGTTCAGTTTCTTACATTTTTAACTAAATGGAAAAGGGCAGTGAAAGTAATATATTCTAAAGCATAAATCTATCAAATAAAATTGTTTTTGCAACAGAAGACCTTTAATTTGATGAAGGGCAATGTGCTAAGGAAGATTTAAAAGTTAGTATAGCTAAAATGGAAACCCTTAACAACGATTACTCGTCTAGACTTTCCTCTCGATTGCAGACTTGTGGCGTTTTATTTTGCTTTCCTCTTACCTAAGTTAAATTTCCGATCGAACGCACTATAAATGTTAATAATGTATAGTTATGATACGTTTGCCACACGTAATAAAACAATTTGGTATCAAACGCACTTTTTGTGTATATGTGCAAGCGTATTTTTAAATTGTGGTGTCGTCTGAAGAAAGTATCTAAAAAACTAAAAATTGCTGTAAATTACGCGCCTCCAGATGATGTTATTTAAATTGCTTTCAACAAGCACCAATATGAAACTTTGCAATGGTGCGAAACAGCCGCTCCCTTCCTTTCAGCCGCAAATGAAGCTCCTCAACTTCTAATCTGTTTTAGCCTTGTAAATGACACGCGAAAATAACTTTAAATGAGAGGTGAAATCACAGCGAAAGTGCGAAAACAGAATGAATGGGAAAGTGATGAAGCAAAACAGCCGAACAAAGGAAATTCTACCTCAACTTGCCTGGCTGAAGTCGTTACTGCGTTATTGATCCTAAACACATGCGTCGATGTGGAATTAATTTGTCGCACTGAAAATTACACTTTTCAATACTACCGCGTCTTCGGAGCGTTTTGTGCGACGCCACATACTAAGGATCCTTGAATTCACTTACAAAGCACGCCAGTTTCATTGTACTTGTTAACCAACCTCATCGATTTTTGAGCGTTTCGATTTGTATGGTAATATTATTATCTTCGGAAAACATTGAGGTTGCAACCTGGCTGTACTTGAATGAGTAGAAAATAAGAGGATTTTTATGGTTAAACTTTACATGGCTGCCATATCTTAGTAATATTAGCGTCTTGCTAAGTTTTCAAATTACAAATCTTAGACATTAGAAATACTGATATGAAATTCATATGCATATGCATCTTAAATGTTAATTAATTATACCAAATTACCTTCATGGTTTTTCTTACCCATTCCACTAATCTCAACATGGCATGCATTGACATAGACCCCCCAATACAGTTATCGATTTATTAGAAAAGTATTTACAACATACAGGGTGTTCATTAAACATCCGGCAAAAATTCAAACAGTTATTCCCTCGACTATTCTAAGAATATTTTGTCCTTTGATGATTTCTGAAAAACCGCTTCGTTTCGAAGATACAGGGCGAGAAAGATTTTCAACATAACCAATTTTGATATTTTTCAAATTATTAATGAAGCCGAAATAAAAGTATGGCGTACTACACTGGGCTTACCGAGTATAAAAATGTTTTAAAAGTGCGTTGTTATACTTTAACGACATTCTGATTACTAAGAACGGCTGTTTTATCCACTAACAGCTGGCAAGTGCAGACATCGAAAGAAAGTCAGTTTAAACGTTAATTTCATTTGAATACGTCTCGTGATTGATCATTTTGTATTTGTCGAATTTGTTGAGACAGACAGACTCTACCTGAGTTTCAGGAGGATGTACCATTGGCAACAAGAAATGCAATGTGGTGTATGCACGATGGTGCACCAGCGCATTTTAGTGTGGTTGCTCGTCAGTATTTAACAGTAACATACGGAGATCGCTGGATTGGTCGAGGTGGACTTCACTTATGGCCTGCTCGATCCCCGGACTTAAACCTCCTGGATTATTTCATATGGGGCCATCTAAAGTCATTAGTTTATTCTACTCCAGCGGAAAATGTGAAAGATTTAAGAAATCGGATAATTGCTGGGTGTAACTCAATAACAAGCGAACCTGGTGTTTTTGAAAGAGTTCGGCAGTCAATGAGGAGAAGATTGGATTCTTGCGTCGTAGCTAGAGGTAGTCATTTTCAACAGTTCTTGTAGGTTAAGAACCTTTACATGTACATAGCGGCTTTTCAAAAATCATCAAAGTACAAAATATTCTTAGAATAGTCCAGGGAATAACCCTTTGACTTTTTGCCGTATGTTTAATAAACACCCTGTATGTCTGGGTTACTCTGTTCCCAATTTATTGCAACAGTTCATTATCAAACTAACATTCCCAAAGGGAATATTGCCAGGACGCAATCTTAATCCATATACGATTAGTTGACAGTTTGAAGACTTAACAGCTTACATCTCGACATAGTATTAATAAAATTATAATAGCTATAAAAATTAAGTAAAAATAAAAAAATAGCAGATATCAGAAAATATGATTGATTAGCTACTAAATAATATAATGTATTAATAATGTTTACAGTTTTTATTTCTTAGCTTGATACGTATTTCGATGTGTTTAAAATTTTATTATTAAAACAAGTACAAAATAAATAATATTTATATTTATAGTAAAGCTGATTTCGACTCGGTGTCAATTTTGGTCTCATTATAAATTATATGAATGCTATTTTTGTTATATATTAAATTGTAGAGTAGTGAAAAATTTCAAATCTACAATACTTTCATTTTACGTCTGTCAATCAAGAAACGATTCATAAAATTAGTATTTTACCCTAAAAACAGGTGAAAGTTTGTACAATTACTGTTTTCGCACCTTATTAGAGAAAATATTTTTAAAATTACAATCATGGTTATTAGATCGCCTAAACTTTGTATTCATTAGAAAATGATGAAATACAATTTTTCGTACCCTATTCAGGAGAATTGAGTTGGAGGGCCCTTTTGGACTTTTTAACACTTTGTTATGCCACTAAAAAAAACTGCAACGATCCTTGCAATACACAACACATTCACATACAGAATACATGTTGTACTGAAATAAAAAATGAAAAAGCAAAACAAAAAATGTACCAAATATAAAAAATCGAGTTAGTACACTAAAGAATAAGATACACATCATCAATATGATTCGATCTTATAATCTACAAGATTTTGAATGAAGAAAAACCTTTCAGAAAGGTAAAATGATTTATGTTGAAAACAAAACATTTCTTTATAAGTATATCTTATCATATCCACTCAGTTTATGCTCTAATTTTTTCGCTCATATGCTACCTAAATATATCCACCACTAAAAAGGTATAAGCGTAAATAGTTCTAGATGTAAGACTAGTATACAGGGTGAGTTTGTTAAGACGAATTAACTTGTTATCTCGGTTATTTAAAATATTATAAAATTCCGTTTTTGGACAGATTGTAATAAGTAGTGTCCCCTATGCAAAATATCTTTTGCTTCCTTCGATACGGTTAAGAAATTTTTAAAAACTAAATTACTCAAAAATGAATAGGGATATTGCAGTGTAAGACACTTAAAGGCAACACCAATTGCATTTATAATAAAAACAATAGCAAATCAAGAAAATGTTACGTATTTTTAGTAATGAAAATGAAAATTGCAACGAAGGTACAGCTTGCCCGTTTTAACCTTGCCTGTGAGTGAACACGCGCACTACCACCACTACCGCGCAATTGGTGGGGAGAGGCTTCATTTCATCGTGTGTTTGTAGCAATCAACATCGCTGTACACTCCAGTGAAAAGTGCGTGCAATGGAGTTTCAATCTAAAATTAAAGCAGGGAAGCGTACGGGCGTCTCTTGTACTGAATGCTAACTGTCCATATACATTGTATTTGTCTCTGTTCCTCCTAGTGCCCACTCTTTCTCGCGCCGCGCAGTTCCCATCAACAAGGTTAAATCCGGCAAGCAGTAAGTTTCAAGAAGAAATTTACAATATTATAAGGAAACTCGTAATTGTCTCCTTCCACTTAACTTAAATTTAATAAATTGTAATACCGCGTGGCAGCTCCTCTGGCAGTAATAATTGCTCTACACCTTGCTGGCATACTCTCACTGCATTATCAATATGTTCTTGTGGAATTTGAAGCGACAGTACCGGTAATACATCCCTCACCTGTTGCACAGTAGTAGGCCTTGAATTATGATGATCCAGTTGTCTCCTCAAAAGGTCCCATGCATCCTCGATGGGGTTGAGGTCTGGAGATAGCGGAGGAAGAGTAATATGGTTTATTTCTTTATCGCGAAGCATTTCTAAAATGTCAACCGGAGCACGATGTGGCCTTACGCCGTCGTCAAGAAAAACAAAATATTCCCATCCAACAGCGTTTCAACAGTTCAGAATATGATCCATAATGGGCATAACGTTGGCCCGTGCGTGTACCATTGAAGATGTTGAGGATAGCATAAGACCACTCCACCACAGGCATCGATTATACCGAGGTAAGGTACGATATCCGGCACTGCGATATACGCTTTGATGCCGGTTAGCATTACAGAGACAATATCTAGACTCGGCGTCGCTTCTTGAAGCCTATGCCTTGACCATTCCACCCGGCGTCTTGGTTGAGCCACTGTTCTTGCAGGGCATCTCAGGGGGCGGTATGAGGTAAGTCCTACCGCAAACAATCGATTTCTCACAGTTAGGTCGGAGAGTCGATGTCCTGTGGTATTCTGTAGCACTTGCTGTAGATGTCGAGCAGTTGAAAAGGGGTGTATTCTTGCATTCATTACCAGAACTCGATTCTCACGTTTTGTGATGCAAAAATATCCACTTCCAGGCCTTCTTGCAGCGTACCTGTTTCTCTAAGGCACGAAAAGGCACGTGAAATTGCGCTCTGCGTGGTTACTAACATATCAGCAATGTCGATCTGGCGATCTCATCTTTGGTGCATATCAAAGACTAAATTTCCTTGTTCTATTGTTAAATGGTTTCTCTGTTGTTTATTGCTAAAAATACAAATGTAACACACGAATAAAGAAACATTGAACCAAGAAGATCTTAAGAAGACAGGAAAGATTATTCACTCAAACAAACAATCAAACTCCACTTAACACTAAGACAGTTAAACAATTGCAACTGGATTCGATTGTTTTTTGTTTTTTAACATCAAACATTGCTGCTTGATCGAAATATATCAACAATAGACGACCATTAACCGCCAAATACAAACATACATTCATTATATTACAATATCCCTATTCATTTTTGAGTAGTTCATTTATAAAAATAATTTTAAAAAAATTAATATTTTGATTGGTGTGCATCACGTCTTGGTACGTTGTTCTCTGTAATGCTCCATTAAGAAAAATTGTTTTTTATCGGTTCTCCTAAAATATTTATCATATATAATATCAACAACACAAATTGAAGGCTCATGGAATCACTACCTCTCAGCTTTGAGAGTACGACTGACAGAGAGAGCGGCTTTTTGCAGTCACATATTAGTTTGTGAATTGTTGTTGATTGCAGTCATTATGACTGTAATTTGTTTAGCATAAATCAATGTATAAAATAATTTAAATATCTAATACCCGGAGTGTCGTTAATGTAAGTAAAAATGACATTACAAACGAATTTATAAATGGTCTCTGTTATGTTTTGTTAAAATTTGCCGCTCTGTGGGAATTAATTTCTTAATTGGATTGCCGCTCCATAGGAATTATAACGTTATTTCAATTGCAGTTTTACTTTGAACACAGTTTTGGTTAGGTTGCGTCTTTCTAAGTTTGAGTTATGTTGACAGTTCCTTTTTGTAGGCTCAAAATTGCCGAATGTTGTTTTTTGTCGCGCGTGACCTTAAGCACTTCCGAGAACTCACGTGTCCCTTATTCTAGAACTTTTCATAACGTTTCGAAATATGGTGCAATTTCTTTTGGGAGAAGTGCAGATTCCCGTTGCAATTTTACAGTAGTCAGGACCTTCCCAAATTCCATCTTCGGAGAAGGGCCATTACAAAAATAAAGTGGGCAACAAGCTTTGGTCTGAGACGAACGTTCATGTAGAGCGGGTTTTGTTTTGCGGCACCTGTTAAATTAAGTATCGTACCGAATATTGCTTTAGGCAATTAGTATCATTTCGACAAAGTTAAGTCGGATCTTTATCAGTTTTAACAGTGTAACCTGGTTACAGAACAATCAAGTGTGATTGTTTTTTTCTTCGATTCATTCGGATAAAAGCGTTTGAACCCGTGAAAAGGTGATTGTTGGGTCTGTTGGTGTTACAAGCGTTTAAACTTCCTGTTGCCCTCAACGTCGACTGTCCCCGTTGAAAATAATTCAACTGATCCTGTTGGGAATAATCTGCTCCCCCAGGAGCGTACCTACCAACGTTTCGTCCCCCTGGTTTCCTAAGACCTCTACCTTTTTTCCCGGACCGGAAAAAAATACCCCCTTTCTCGACTGGACCTGCATCTGGAAATCAACCCCCCGGAATTGTGCCTGCCTCCACCGGAATTCAAGGTAAAGAAGCTAGTTTTCTGTGTTGCGAAATTAAGAACCTTTCTTTTCGCGCCAGCTTGCAAAATTTAAGTGTTTGAACCTCTTTTTGTGATAAATAAGAAGCGGTCTTCAGCCGCCGATCGTCATTTTCTTTTTCTGTGCTGCTGTAAAATTAGTAACTATAAATATTGTGTGATTCCTGTAAACTCGACGCCACTGACCACGCAGAGTTATTGAAAGATTTTAAATACCGTTGGCCATGGGCGGCGAGTTCCCCCTTTCCCAAACGTTCAAAGTACTCAGTTGTAATCTAGAATTATAAAATCACTTTTGCCTGTCATTTTCGTTGTACTGTCGTTTCCACTAATTTGATTATATGCGTTTTGAAATATTATATCTTTTATTATTGCATTTTGTATTTGTGTGCATGAATTTTGCAAGCTTAAATATATAGGAGGAGGCACAATAAAAGTGAGTTCCATTCCCGTAAGCTGTTCGTTTCTCGGCCTTCCACGTGAACCTACAATCAGCTGGATTTGGAAGGTGACGCCCACAAATTTTGACTCCCTGTACACAACTAAAGATTTTCTCCCATAAGCGATTTTCACGAACTCCCCCTACTCCTCTGAGCTAAGCTGTAGGCCGTTTTCCATCTATCTGGTTGCGGGTCGTCAGAAAAGATCGATTGGCCCGTAACACTATTTCACCCGGTGTCTTTGTTTAGCCACAGTTCTTGTAGGACATCTCAGGGGGGCGGTATGATGTAAGTTGTACCTCAAACAATCGATTTCTCGCAGTTTAGTCGGAGACTCGTTTTCCTGTGGTATTCTTGAGCACTTGCTATAGATGTCGAGCAGTTGATAAAGGGTGCATTCTTGCATTCATTACCAGAAGTCCATCCTCGCGAGGTGTTGTGATGCAAAAAGATCCACTTCCAGGCTTCCTTGCAGTCGTACCTGTTTCTCTAAGGCGCGAAAGGGCACGTGATCGCGCTCTGCGTGGTTCCTAAACATATCAGCAATGTTGACTGGGCGATCTTCTCTTTGGTGCATAGCAAGGCTAAATTTCGTTGTTCTATTGTTAAATGGTTTCGCTGCATTGTTGTTTATTATTAAGAACACAAATGTAACACAAATAAAAAATCAATGAACGAAAAGATCTTAAGACGACGGGAAAGATTAGTCAATCAAAAACGCAAACTTGGCTTGACCCTAATACGGTTAAACAATTGGATTCGATTGTTTTTTGTTGTACAATATTGATTTTTGAGTAGTTTATTTAATTGTTACAAAGTCACTTGTTGGACAGGATCCTCCTAATCATTGACATCTATAACTAACAGTATTTGCAATTGCAGGATTTAAGGCCCACCACTTATTCTGTAGATGAAAAGAGATATACTGATTGGATGCACGATGCTGGATCATCTTTGTTTCGTGAGGGACCAAATCAGACCCTTAACCTAAGATTCCAGCTAGATCTGTATGAAAACCGTGGCAGCAAGTATACTGCATCGTAAATATGAGGAATTACATTATTATGTTCAAATACCATAACTAATTATTTCAATTAGTTTGTATTTTGTATTCCTATAAACAATTTGTTTTTTCCTTTTTATATTTTATAATATGTTTATTGTTGTTTTGGTGATAAAATAGGAGGGATTACATTGTTATGTTCAAATACCACAAGTAATTATTTCAATTAGTTTGTATTTTGTATTACTATAAACAATTTGTTTTTTTCCTTTTTATAATTTATAATATGTTTATTGTTGTGTTTGTGCATTATGTTGAGAATTTGACTATTAGTGGAATCCACCAAGATGGTATTGCAAATGAATTGTATTGTATTGAATCACAAACATAGTTACACAATTCATTTTCAACTTTGATTATAAACGTTCGCATTATTTTCACAATTGTCTTGCAACGGAACCAATTAACTTTAATTCCATATCTGTTTTTGTAATTCCAATTGCTCGAGTTAATTATAGAAATATTACATTTAAAAAATAATTGATAATGGTTTTCTACTAAAAATTATGGCATCAAACAAGAGCCAACTATCGATTTAAATTGAATGAAATTAAAAGTATAAAGTATAAAGTTAATTAAGCAATAGTGCAATTCATTGTAAACTGTAATACCAATATCCAACCAATTGATGTTTTAGTATCTTATTTACGTGAAACAATACAAGCAGAATTCTGCTTTGCTAATATAATGTGATTTTCATATATATATTACGATATTGCATCAGGGATAAGTTAATAGTCCCATGTTTATAATTTAGTTTTCTTGAGAATACTGCGTTTAAAATATCTAATCCTGAAAATGTTTCAGTTTTTATGTTTTGTTATTGTTCTTTATAATATATAAGAGTTTTTATTACTTAGTTGTTTCCATGTGTATTTGTTTTTTTTACAATGATTTTAGAATTGTTTTTATAATCTGCATTTTTATAAAATAGGTGGCTTGTGCTGTTTGATTTAGTTCTTTTAAGAACTTCAATTTCATTTTTAAATATCGTAGTTGTACAATTTTGGCATCATCACCATAACTGATACCATTTTGGTACTAAATTACCAATCAATGGACAGCTGGTTATTGCTGCTAACGATATGAAAAGATTTCAATATTAAAAATTGAATGTTTTATGGAGAAAAAAAGCCGTAGTATCGGAATTAAAACAACTTGTATGTCTCCAGGGCAATTGTATGATGCTGCAGTTTAGGAATTGATTATTTTGTTAGAATTACTATTTACTGTGCCAGAAATTTAGAGTAGCAAATATATGTAATTGTTTTAAAATGTTAAAATAAAATAAGCTTGCACTTCTGTGTAAATTTCCTTATTTCCGAATACTAGGTACATAACCTAAAATAATTTATTTTCTACAAGAATGCAAGGGTCCGGGACAAAACGCCGAATGCCCAAAACGCCGACTCCCATTCCGCCGACCATGTCCAAAACGCCGAATGGTGTT
>JABXWE010029908.1:0-18336 GCA_014611495.1 Limonius californicus
GTCTGTTTCTTCTTGGTATCCCTTCTTCCGATCTGCATCCTTTACCCTTTTTATTGCTATTCTGCTATATTTCTTTTCCTCCATCTGTTCTATTTTCCTCCATTTCAGTTCTGCAGTTACTAGTCTGTGATGTGTCCCTATTTCCGCTCTACTCTCCGTCATAGTTTCCTTTATTTCTTGTTTCATTTCTTGTGTATAGACGATGTAGTCAATGATACTTTTCCCTTCTCTTCCTTCTGCTATAAATGTGTATTTTTCTGGTATGGGTTGTTGCGAGAAGGAGTTTCCTATCATTAAATCATTTATTTGGCAGAATCTGATCATCTTCTCTCCATTTCTATTCTTTATTTCTTCTCCAAATTTACCCATGCACCCAGTTCCTTTATTTTCGTCATTTCCTATTCTCGCATTCCAGTCTCCCATCAATATGACTTTCTCGCTTCTTTCCTTAATGTCGTGTAGGGTATTTTGTAGCTCCGTATAAAATTCCTCCATTTCCTCCTCCTTAGTTCCTTCTACTGGTGCGTATATTTGTATTATGTACCATGTTTCTTCCATTTCCAGTTTTATGTACATTATTCTGCACGATACCCGCTTAAATTCTGCTATCCTTGCCTCTGCCTCTTCCGTTACCAACACTCACTTAATAAGTCTTATTAAAGAATTTTATAACATAAAATTTCGTTTATTAAACAATGGAAATAACTTTCTATTCCTATAAAAACGTCAACGGGGCTCAGACATAGCTGCAGCCTATCGCCCCTATTATTTAATATTTATCTAGACGTTGTGTTAGCCAACTGGAAACGACACTGTACAGTAATGGGTGTTCCGATAAATGAGCATTCACTGGCAAGCCTCAATTTTGCAGATGACCAAGTGGTTCTGGCGCAAGCTCCTACGATCTGAAATTTACGACCAGGAGATTATATACAACATATAAAGGCTGGGGACTTCAGATGAGTATGACAAAAACCGAATACCTAGTGATTAATTCAGATGATAGATTTGAAATAATTATTGACGACGACGTGATGGATGATTCATCAAGTTGATCATTTTAAATACTTGGGGGCTGAAATAGATAAGAGTGCTCTGGGAGATACAGAAATTAGAAATAGAATCCAGCAGAGCAGAAGGGTAATGGATGCCTAAATAGTGTATGGTGGGATAAGAATATCGCCATAAAACATAAAAAGCGAATAGGTCTTACACTAGTGGAATCTGTGCTCTGCTACGGCTGCGAAGTGACGAATGGAAGCTACCAACACTGTTATAGACAGAGTAGAACGTAAAATTCTGAAGTGGTTTGGACATTTACTGAGGATGCCAGACCAGAGATGGCCGATCTTCACATGGAAACCAGAAAGAAAGAATAAACCCGGAAGACCACGTAAATCATGGAACGAAGGTGTAAGGGCAGCAATGAGATCAGACACCTAAATGAAGACGATGCTCACGACAGAGGCGCTTGGTGAAGGGGAATGGATATACAGTTTCTAGCTGTAGCATAATGCAATGTATTTTATACAATAAATTGTGCAATCCAAATATATATATGTTAGTGATTATGACTGTGCATTTTGTAGGGTAAAAACTTATGGCGGAGGTTTTACCTAATTTTATATGAATAGAATTCAGGAGAATTATATGACTCTTTAGAATGTAGAAATATTATTTATACATAAGTGTATTATAATTTGCTTAAATAGCCTCCAACAAATTACTCTAAAAGCCAACATATTTACTCATACAATGACTGACCATTAGGCAAATCTTTTGACTTTCAACATTTACTGATATTTGTTATGGTTCAGTATTTTTATGTGCCGTTAATACAATTTGGATCTAGTATATACATTAGCTAACCGTTAATTGGTGTATTATAAAATATTTGTTAAAGACTTTCTTCCTAATTATTGCGTTTTCAGGCAAATGGTCATCTTCGGTGCCCTCCTGTGAGCCAGTGCGTTGTGCATCTTTGAACGCTCCCGGAGCCCTAGATGAACCTCACCTGAAGCTAGTGGAGCACAATTCTAGTTACGGGGGCCGTTCAGTTTTCAACTGCGCTTGGGGTTACCAGCTAGTAGGTCCACCGGGTATCGAATGTGAACTTGATGGCAACTGGTCGGGTTCATTACCTAAATGTGTCCGTATGTACTACAATCATTAACATTTAATTTATCCAATTATAACTATTACATTCTAGCAATTCAATGCTCACCTCCCGTTATTCCTGTAAATGGACATCTAATCCAATCGGAAGCAGCAGGAATGGATGGTGGTAGATATGCAGTAGGAAGTTTGGTCCAATTCGCTTGCAGGGGGTCCCATGTTCTGGAGGGCGAACCCAGTATTATATGTACAGAGACGGGATATTGGTCTCATCCTCCACCATTTTGTAAGATTTTATTTTCATTGTAATCCTTCTCTAAACTCACCTTTTAGGTAAACCCCAATGCCCATATCTGGGTGAACCGGAAAACGGTTCGGTGGCGCCCTCCAAATTTGCGTACGAACCAGGAGACGAGTTGCAAGTGATATGCAACCCAGGATATGAAGCGCGACTTGAAGCAAGACCAAAATGTTTAAGTGACGGACGTTGGTCAATGCCTTTACCACAATGTACCAATTATTCTCAGATCTAACTAATAAACGTGTATTGTATTTTGTATATATGTTTGTGATATACTTTTTAAGTAGGTATAACTGTCCGTTATAAATTGCCCGCCATTGGTTAATTGTAAGGGGTAGGCAGCTAAATGGGGCAAAGATTATTGATGATTGATGAGGTCGAAGTTTTGGCCTACAAGTTTAATTCCACAGAATATCTATTGATATTAATGTTAGTTCGATCAATACACAATACCCATGCTAATTAAGAAGGAGAAAGTGAAATATTCATAGTTGAGTGCCTGGGAAATGTTCACTGATAAACATATAGCTTAAAAAATTGAAACTATTATGAAATAGACTATTATTCGAATTTGGTTGTCTCCGTAAGCAGAAAGTATATATTTTGCCTATAATTTAGGCATTACATATCAGTATTCTAGTGTTTCTTAAAATATATGTTCTGAAACCCCATTCAGTAAGTTTTTTCTAGGTTTTTTATTGATATGACATCAATTAAGCTTCTGAAAAATGTACATATTGATGTTGCCACACAAGTAACATCCAAGAAGGTATCTCTACTTGCTAAGGATGCCACATTTACTGGTTTTGGATAAATTTTTGAAAATTGAAAGTGAATTATTTAGCATATACAGCATTTTAACAAGAGTAAAAGAATATCTAATAGAAAAACTTGTACACCACTGTAAAACATTTATTTTCCTTCATACTTACATTTGAAATTAGTATTTAATATTTACTTCGATTGGCTCTTTAACTTCCTGCAGAGTTAATGTCTATTTTTAAACATCCTTTATAATTCAAACTACAATTTACAACCACTTTGTTCAAATGGAAATAAACAGAAATAAACTAGAGCAACTGATAGTTAGATCATCACTAAAATTGACTCAGAGCCGTTTGTTGCATTAAACCATGTAATTTCATATCTCTGTTAGTTTTCAAGTAATTTATAGAGGACAGTTTAAATATAAATTAGTTCCTTTTTTAATTATTTTATATAAAAACGATATTATAAAGATCTCATGCCGAATATCTATAACGTATTGCATAGGTATCATTATCATAATACTTTTATGCACTCTTATAATCAAAATTTATATATTTGTGAAAGACAGTATATAAGTTTGCAGGAGTCTATACGAACAACGACTGTGTTAAAAAACGATCTAAAAAGAAGAAATAGTGTCTATTTTAAACGCAATAGCAATAGTGTTATAGATTAATATGTCCAATGAGTCTACTGCCTTCAGAAATTGTTACTTATTATTAAAATAGCCCATTTATATGAGTGTGTATAATAAAGATGAATTATTTATATGCGTTTTCTTTTTATTGGAATTGCATATAGGATGGACTGAATGTAATATAGATCTTTAATATAAGAAACTTTTTCTATTTCTACTTCTTGTTTATCCTCTTCGTCTACCGCTTCCCTTTCCTCTTCCACGCCCTGCCTTCTTTCACTTCTGATATTAAGCCAAAAGCTTGTTGTTTCCGGTCTAAATTTCTTGTGATGTTGATTAACCGATTCTATGAGTGTTACTATTGTTTTACCATGAGTAGGATGCTGCCCTATCTCATGAACCCTCCTCCTTTATCCGGGCTTGGGACCGGCAACAGCACCCACTGGGCTAATCAGTCTACCCACTGAGGTGCTGTAGGCGGAGTTAACATAGGGAACGAAAGAAGCATTTAATGGTAAACCACCCACTACTACGCAGCTTAAATGAGAACTTCCAAACACATAATACCTGAGCACGCAGCTCATAATATAATTAGGTAGACCTAGTACTATTCCTAAGCACACAGCTTTGATAATGAAACAGGAACACGCAAGTTTCCCAAGGAATAATAGCTATGAAATAATTAGAAGACTGTTGTTTACTTGTTAAGAGAACGTGCTTCAATGCCTTCTGCCAGTTGTTAAAGATTTTTAGCCAAATGGGTGTTCACCCAAAAAATTAATTTTATTTACGTACTTCTTCAAATCCCTTACCTATTAAAATAATTTTTTGAAAACGTTACTTCGGAATAATGAACAAAGAAAATGGTAAAACAGGCTTTTGTAGGGGTCTGAATTCAAAAAGAATGATTCTTCTTTCTTTTAGAATACTTATGTAAGAAATTCAGGCCGCTGTTTTATTCTAGTCAACTTTTAAATAAAGTAAGTGTAAACAAAAACAACAAAGTTTTATGTATAAAAATCTACCTATTTGAGTACTTCAAATATCACAAATGAGGAAGTATAACAATCAGCCTTCAAACTTCGCTGATTCTGTTACTAATTATATTATTTGGTGGGTGGACTATATACGCTTTTGACCTGTTCAGTTCTGGATTTTCTTTTCTTCTTCTGGGTCGACGACGTCCTGCTGGATTGTTTCTGGATGGTTAGTTTAGCGGATGCTGGTTCTTGGTTGCTGGTGTGGTGGTTTCCGTGTTGGCTTCTTCTGGCTCTAGTGTTTGCAGGTTATCTGAAACTAGAAAAGCATTTTAGTATGAGTTTATTTTATTACTAGTAGAGTATCTTCCATTACGGCAATAAAGTTATCTGTAAGGTCTGAATATAGAGGGGAAAGGACAGCATGCAAAAGGTGCTTAAGGGTTTTCTAGTGATTACAAGGACGAAGTTGCGGTTTAGGAATTTGTGAAGGGTTTGGAGGAATTCTATGGCGATACGAATGCCGTAGAAGAGGGTTCGTGAGATGTATTTCTTTTGGAGTTCTAGAAGACGGTCCCTAATTGTAGTTGTTTGAATTTCGATGTGGACTTGGATACTAGGATGTTCTCGGTGAAGCCAAAAAAACGACGAAAGATTTGCCTTTCGCATGCTGCGATTTTATGAAGGAGATGAGATTTGATAATAGCATATAGATGAGCTCGGTAGTCAATGACAAGACGTATGAAAGTGTTACATGTGTCAGGAAGGGTTGGAAGCGGTCTTGGATAAGCTGGATGAGTCAGAGAAAGTTGGAACGCTTACGGACTTTTTTCGAGGTTTCTCGGATATCAAGGATCAATGCACAAGTGTATTGAACAGTGATGTCCAGGCTTAGTTTGAAAGCGGGATTTGTTGATTACGTATAGAACTGTTAATATCAGAGAGATCTAATCTGCTTTTCTGGCGGATTCTGGATGGCGAAATAGGATAACCAGTGATTTGTCGACGTCGAGCTTTATTCTCCACCGGCTAGTCATTTCATGGGATGCAGGAAGGGATGATTTTTGAGTGGTTCGGAGCGCGAAATCATCCCCGAAAAGTCATGTTTCGGCTCGGATCGGATTTATTATTGAAAAATCCTAGAAGTATACATAATATAATCAGGGAGAGAGTGTGGACTCCGAAGAAAAGATTGATGTGCTGGGAGTATAAATTGTGAATTTTAACCCTACAGGAGCAGTTGGTAAGGAAGGAAGGGGTATATTAATTTTGATGAAACGAGAGTTTAAGTTGAATGAAACCAGTTTTTTAATAAAACCGTCATGTGAAACCCTATCAAACGCGCTCAATGTCCAGAAAGACAGCAAGTAAACACATGTTCAGGTTGGCACCTCTGATGGAGTCTGTATGAAATTCGAGATTGGAATTTATTGTGGAGCGGTGGGGATGTAACCCAAATTGTTCCTGGAGAAGTAAATTGGCGGACTCTAGAAAATTACGGAGACGAGAAGCGATGACTTTTTGCAAATTTATCCGAGAATGTTTAACAGAAATATGGGTGGATATGACAGGGGATTCTGAAGGTCTTCGTCAGGCTTAGGTATCATAATGGAAGAAGCTTCTTTCCAGACTGTGGAAAAGTAGGCTGTCCGGAGACAGGAATTGTAGATGGTGGTTATGGCTTCTATGTCTAGAACGGGAAGGTTTTTTAATAAAAGGGGATTTAGTTAGTCTGGACCGAGAGCTTCGAGATTTTTAAGCAATTTTATATGAAATTTGATCTCACAGGGTTGGCGGGTTCCATTAGAAAGCATCATCGGAAGTGGTTAGGAGAAAGAGGGTTTGGGCGAAACAATTTGCCTTATCTTGGGGGTTGTTGAAAATGGTGTTGTTTGAGGTTAGATGGTGGATGGTTTGGGTGTTTTAATCGGTGTGGAATTTGAATTTGTTCCAAAAAAGTTTGCCGTTTTGATAATCTAGAGATTAACAAGTTTGGGTCCAGTGGTTTAGGCAGAATTGGTTGACATCTCTGCGGATTTGGGCATTTAATCCATTGAAGGTTGTCTTGTTAGAAGGCGAGTTTGGAAAATAATTATGATAAGTTTGGCGTTTCTGGTGGATCATGTTTAAAATTAGTTGTGGGAGCGGACTTTTGTGTTTGGGTATGCGCTTTGTGGCGACTTTTGTGATATATATTTTGGGTTGCATAGTTTTGGAATCCGTAACCGCATACTCTCCCATTAATCGCGCTTTATATGGAATGTTATGCCTTTTAGAAGTGCTATATTTCAATTGGCAGCTCGGTTCTAGCAAATAAAAGGATATGGGTACCTATTTATCTCTTCGGTATTTGTGAAGAGCAATTCTTTTTTCTTCGGCATTCGCTGAACCCCTACCAGAGACCTAAATTTATAAAAAAAAAATGAAAAGATATATGGTGGGTTGCAGCACTAGGTTTTTATTCTCTGTCATAATACTGAGGAATAGAACTCAAGCCATAATCGACGTTTTGCCCAAAAATGAGTACTCTGCCAACTGAGCTACCACCACTCCATTTAATACATATATATCTAATTCATCAAAATCCCTAAGAAACAGTTGAATATATTAGAAGCAGTTGCAGTACAGATCGAACTTCAGAACGACCGCTATTTAAAAATAATATCCGCATATAAGCAACCTAACAAAAGTTAATTCCAAATGACTTAGATGCGGCATTTTGCGATAACACGCCTACCCGGCTCATATGGGACTTAAATTGTAAATCCACAGCTTGGGGCTGCATAGTAAACAACCCCGACGGAAATCGACTCTACGCAGTCCTCGCATCCCTTGGAATACACATCACACCACCCCCTGAGCATACGTATACGCCATACTGAACTGATCATGGCTCTGACATTCTAGATATCGTCTTACAGAAGAACATATCTTATCCCATCTACCAATTAGTCCTCCCGGAATTGGATTCCGACCATTTGACAGTGCTTATAACTATTGGCTACCAACCAATACTCAATCCTAAGTCGGCCAGACTAATCAACGGGCGAATCGATTGGAAGATGTTTAGCGACTTCCTGCAAAACAATCTATCTATTCCAGCAATATTGCGCAGCGCAGAAGAAGTTGACGAGGCTATAGCATCATTAATGCAACACATCAAAAACGCTGTAGCTTATTCCACAGCGGTACAGAAAGCGAGACGTTCCCCCGATTACACGACTCCCCCGCATGCAATACTACAATTAATCAAAGAAAACACAAAACTTGAAAGCAATGGATATTAACACGAGACCCGGCCGTAAAAACACATTTAAACTACCTTATTCATCGAATCCAAAGGGATCTTGAGCAAGTTCGTCTAACCAATTTTGAGGAGTATATAAAGGGGTCAGAACTTAAGGATCGAACCTTGTGGAAAGCGACGAAACGCATACTGAGACAGCACTACCTCATCCCACCTATAAAAGATGACAATAAGACGTACGCTACCGATCTACAACAATTCGAGTTATTCGCAACCCATCTAGCTAAAACCTTCACAATCCCCAACGAAAACGCGGACGTAGCCCATGTTATTAATTTTAAACTTAAAGATGAATTATTAAGATTCTTCTCATCCCCTCTAGAAGGCATGGTACCCGCAACCCCTGCTAAAATTATAGAAATAGTAAACAAATTGCCAAATAACAATGCCCCTGGTCACGATCTAGTTACAAATACCGTACTCAAAAACGTACCTCCCTAGTTTATCTAGTGCAAGTATTCAAGGCGTGCCTTAGATATGGCTACTTCCCTACTCAATAGAAATTCGCTAAGATTCTGCTATTTCATCAAAAGATCAGCGAAGTCACAAATTACAGACCAGTGAGTCTACTCCCGTCCATTTCCAAGGTGTTCGATCAAGTCATTAATAAGACATTACTGGCACACCTCAATTCTGAGAATATCATTCCAAAATTCCAGTTTTGATTCCGCACACACCATTCCACTAACCATCAGTTAAACAGGATCATAGAATTAATCGAAAACGGATATGAGGGAAAAAATACATAGCGGCCGTGTTTATCGACATCAAGCGGGCATTCGATAAGGTATGGCATAACGGAGTTTTAATTAAACTAATCAAAACCAAAACACCAAATTATCTAATCCATATCATAAAATCCAGTGCCGTAGCTAGGCAGGGGCAACAGGGGCACAGACACGGGGCCCAAATCGAAAAGGTCTGTCATAAAAAAATTGACATAATATTTTCAAAAAATACCGAAGAAATAAAGCCTTACAATAAAAGCATATATACAGGGCGGTTCGGAATTGCACGGCACTATGTTAGGGATGTGTTCTCCAGCACGAAATAAACAAAAAATTTGATACAAACATATGGCTCAAATTAATGTAGTACCGAGATAATGAAAGTTAAAGATAAATAGCTAAAAGTCCGAAGTTAATCAGGTAGTCATCCATTGCATATCGTTTATTTTTTTAACAGTTAATTAAACATAGTACTTTGAAGACTCTTCAATTTGTTATTGTCATGGGAGACACCACAAATTTGTTCAGTTTTGCAGAACAAACAGTCATGCTTTTAATTTATAGCGAGGTACGTAAAAATGGCATTGCTGCTGTTCGAAGATACCATGAAACATTGCCCACTACAAGGATACCAAATCGTAAAACGTTTGAAGCCATTGAAAGACGTCTAATTAGGGACACTGGCAAGCTAAAGCCTGAACCAATAAACGCTGGTCGGCAAAGATTTCGACGAACTGCAAACGTAGAAGAAGGGATACTCAATGCTGTTCAATTATCTCCTAGTACTAGCACCAGAAGATTGTCACTTCGTTCCAATTTATCTTGTACAAGGGTATGGCGAACATTGCGTGAGCAACAATTGTATCCATTTCACGTTACGCCTGTGCAAGATCTGTTACCAGAAGATTATAACAAGCGCAGAAATTTCTGCCAATGGTTAATTGGACAATGCACACGAGATCCGAACTTCCTGAGTTGCCTGTTGGTTACTGATGAATCATGTTTTACAAGAAATTGTATTTATAACTAATTTTCGAAACACCCATACTTGGAACGAAGAAAACCCTCATACGGCTGCTAGTATGCATTACCAACATACCTTTTCATTAAATGTCTGGTGTGGTCTTCTTGGTGACAATCTCATCGGCTCCTTCTTTTTACCAACAAGGCTGTCAGCAATATCTTACTTGAATTTTTTGCAAAATGATCTGTATGACCTTCTAGAAGACATTCCGATTGCCAATAGGCAGGGGATGTGGTTTATGCATGACGGTGCCCTCCTCACTTTTCTCATATTGTCACTGATTATTTAAACATAACATGTGGTAATCGATGGGTTGGTCGAAACAGACCTGTTAAATGGCCACCAAGATCTCCTGATCTAACACCATTACATTATTTTGTGGGGGGGGGGCTGGATGAAGTCTATGGTTTATTCTACGTCTACTGGCATACAAAAAGCGCTAAGTAATCGTACCGTGGAAGCAGCAGCAACTATCAAGGGTCGTCCTGATGTTATAACGCGTGCCAGAGAAGCATGGATTCGTCGTGCTGAATGCTATATTCAACAAAATGGAGACCACTTTGAACAGTTACTCTGAATGCTTTATTTTTAAATAAATATCTTTAACTTTCAATATCTCGGTAATAAATTAATTTGAGTCATATGTTTGTATAAACTTTTTTCTTTATTTCGTGCTGGAGAATACATCCATAAAATAATGCCGCACAATTCCGAAACACCCTGTATATAGATCTTACGACAAAATTAATCAATCGACTACGTTGCACTTTACAAAGACTACGGGACACAGGATTTGAACCAAATTTAGTTTCAGCAATGAATACTGGATATTGAATTTTCTAAACAACGTATTAGGAGAGTTAAAGAAGAAAATAGTATGATTCCTGAAGATATGTTTAGAATGCAAATGTACAGCGTTTTTGATGTTCTACTAGCTGAAACAGACTGGCGTTATGAACAAATGAAAATTATATATGGCGATTTTTCTTTACTCTTTGGTTCGTTCTTAGAAGCAATGAGCGTTGCAGATTTACAAAAGGCGACAGGAAATCTGTCGATAAAATACGACAAAGATTTTAATGGTCACGAACTCAGTTGCGAAATTCAAAGTTTTAAAATTGAAGTTTTTGGACTGATTGAAAACATCAAATCTGCAACTCTCCTTGATATAAGTATTACAGGTCATTTATGACTTTGAATTAGTCGAGTCATATCAAAATATCGTTGTTGCCCTACGGGTGTTTCTTACTCTTCCCGTTTCTACTGCTTCGTGTGAGAGGAGTTTTAGCAAATTAAAATTAATTAAAACTCATTTAAGATCAACCATCGCACAAGAGAGACTATCCAATCTGTCAATAATATCGATTGAATTGATTGATGAATTCGCCGAAATAAAGGGTAGAAGAGTGCAATTCAAATAAATTTTAAATCTGTATTCATAAAATTGGAGATTGTATCTGTTTTTTTTTTGACCACATATTCGGTTTTTACACGTTTCAGATGATTATATAAAACAATATCCGCAAATGAAATCAATTTCTGTCTGTTTTTATATGACATTTAAATAAACAATTAAATATGACAATTAAAATGGAAGCAGGAGTTCAAAACAGTGAATGCTCGTTTAATTTATAAACTTCTTTATTACCTACTTCCAAAGTTCTTTACACAGCCACACAAGCAGCTCTGCGGAACGTGGTCGTCTGTCAGGGCTGCCAACATCTAATACACCTTCCCTCTTTAGTTGTTACTAATCTAGTTTTTCGGGTTTTTGCTGATGCGACCTGAGCGAGTTACAATACGTAATTTTTCACACATAGGTTCGTGTCTATCTTTAGCAACATTAATATTACATTGGTTCGCACCCTCTTGTTCCTTAGGAGTTACATTATTCTGATAATCACCATAGTTAGAAGAGTCATCCGACTATCACTCAGACAATCTTGATATTCATTTTTAGACTTACTTAAGTCAATTCGGTTTCTTCTAACTATGTTTCCAGTTGCATTTTTTACAATATATGATCTGGGACATTTGTGCGCATTTATAACCTGACCAGCCTCCCATACCTTAGATACATGATTAGGTATATTAAGTTACCTACGTTTTCATTAGCACTTAAAGGTTCTAACTCTCCTCTAGCGGTTCTATTGAAATACTTCCTATTATAATTTTGCTTGGACTCTAATTTTGCATTAACATTGACACAAAGAGAAGGCTGTAACAGATCTGCTGAGATGGGCAGTTTAGTCTTACATAAGCGGCTCATTAGTAGTTGAGATGGTGTGTACTCCATGTACTTAAGTGGAGTGTTCCTGTATTGCATTAAGGCACTAAATACGAGGGTTGGAACTTTAATAGTGGCAACTATTTATTTACAACTGATACAAAAGAGATACGTGTTACCAAGTTTTACTGTCCTTCAGAGTAATCACCAGCATTGTGTACAACCCGTTGCCAGCAATGTGGGCGTCGTACCTTTAGCAGCGCCTATTATGTTGATAGTTCGAATGGAGCGGTCTACTGCCTGAAGAATCTCTGGAACAGTTCTGACGCAAATGCCACGAAGTGGTTCCTTCATCTTAGGAATCAAATCAAAGTCACAAGGTCTTAAGTCTGGGGAGTATGGTGGATGGCACAGCACTTCCCAGCCCCATCGATCGAACAAATCAGCCACAGCTTGCGCTGCATGCGGCCGAGCATTGCCCTGCAAAATGATGGGTGGGTTCTGCAGAAAGTGTCGCCGGTTCTTTCTCAAAGCTAGTCGCAGGTTGTGTTCCAAAAATTAACAGTAATACTGCACATTGATGGTCTGCTGTGGGGGAACGGTATGCGTTAGGATAACACCATCGCACAGTTATACACGAGAATCACCACAACTTTCACATTGCTGGGGTTCTGACGAACTTTCGATTTTCGTGGTGACCCGTAATGACGCCATTCATTCGATTGGCGTTTCAGTTGTGGCTCGTACGATTTAGCCCCTGTCTCATGGTGTAAGAAAGCCTCTCCTTTGCGCTCATAGCTCTCAAGGTGGCTACGTGCAGCGTCGTATCGTAGCCATTTCTGTATTTCCGTCAAATCATGCGGAACCCATCGTGATGCAATTTTTCTCATACCCAGGCGTTCCTTCAGAATGTGAAGCACAGTCGTATGCGCTAATCCTGTCTCTCGGGCCAACTCACGAATCGTACGGCGTCGATCACTGTCCAGTAACGCGGCAAGGGCATACACTTCTTCTTCACTAGGACGAGAGTCCATTTGCTCTGAGGTAAGGTAGGTATGTAACTAACGTGTGGTATAAACGACATTATTTGGTTCCGTTCCATGGCTTTTCTACAGTAGTGTTGCCACTATTAAAGTGCCAACCCTCGTACATCATTACCATCCTCTATGCATTTTTTTTAAATATTTGTTCGAGACAACTTTTTCGGCTAAGCCATTGGAACAACAATTTTATTTAACTTGTAATATATAGTGTTTAGGGGCCCAAGTATGAATTCCTGCCTAGGACCCGAAAAAAGCTAGTTACGGGTCTGATTAAATCTTTTCTTGAAAATCGCAGATTCTCAACTGTCGTTAAATCTGCAACCTCCGAAACTAAAACAGTACCTACAAGCAGGAATCTCGCAGGGTTCCATCTTGGGTCCACTGCTGTTCAACATTTTCGTACATGATATCCTGAAACCAGCAGATACACCACACTTGCAATGTTTGCCGACGATACGACTTTATTAACCCAACACAGTGACACAAATATCACAATCGGTCAGTTACAAGACAGTGTAAACATTATAACTCAATGGTGTAACAAGTGGAACTTGCAGCTTAATACGTTAAAAATTGAAGCGAAAATCTTCACCTTGAGGAGATTAACTAACTCTCCCCCCCCCTAAAAATCAATGGTCAAGACATCCACTGGAACAGCGCTGCCAGTGCGATCAAATACCTAGGAGTTCACTTAGACAAAAAGTTAAGGTGGAGATACCACCTAAACAAAAATATCAATGAAACCCACATACGCCTGGTTCAGATGTGTCCAATACTAAATAAAAAGTTGTCACTAAAGGTAGAATGTGGAACACTAATTTATACCTCACTTATCCGTCCAATCCTAACTTACAGCTCCCCCCTATGGAGTAATGCCTGCCACACGCAGGTTAACAAAATCAAATCTTTTCAAAACAAAGTGCTCAGGATAATACTCAACGCACCATGGTTTGTTAGAAACACCTTAATACAACGTGAAGTGGTCATACCGCCTATCCAAGAATTCATTCGTAAGCTAAGTATATAAAAGTTCTTCTTCTTCTTCTAGCTTCTAAAATAGGCTAACAGCCTGTTCTTTACCATATTATTGGACGGCGTCGCTCCATCGCTTTTTGGGTCGCCCGATACTTCTTCTTCCCCCAGGTTGATTATCTCGTGCGATTCGTACCACTCTACTCTCTATAAAAGTTATCAAGTAAAATTAAAACAGTGCCCCGCATCAGCTCATTACCAACTTGGGAAAAGGAACATCCACACACGCCTGAAACGCAGATTGCCGCAAGATATCTATTACTGTCAGATACAGAAGATACCTACTGATCAGTGAAAACTAGTGAAGGGTTGCGTGAAACACCTTAGTGCTTAAACAAAAAGTTATTCGAATTTACTCAGCTATGAATAGCATTGTCTTGCTGAACTTGCTTAATCTAAATTAAGAAAAAATTTAATATATTGACAATGTTTTGAAAGCTACTATCTGTTATATTTTCGGCTGCGGTAGGTGTACCTGTTTCCCTATTGTAAAACACGGCCACCCCCTAAAAACGATTATCCTGTCCAATTTCACGGCCCTGACAAACCTAGGTTTTTAATCTCAGGCATTTTGAGAATTATGAAACAATTTGGTGGACATTTAATAAAGAAATATTTCTTCTAAAATTTAGTTATTGTAAAATAATCACCACGGAAAAACTAAAGCTTTTGAATTTGCAAAAAGACACACATAAATCAGAATTTGAATTATTAATCTCACATACAATGTGGTGTGTTGTTATTTTTATATTTTAAACAATTTAAAGCATGATTTGTTTGTTGTTCATGATTCTTAAAATCATCTGAGAAATAGATAATAAATGATATACTTAAATTACACTATTATTATTGTTGGCGGGAACTTTTTAAATTGTGCGCGCACGCGCCCAGCGCACGCATACGCAGTAAATAACGTCCATTGTACTTTTTTGCAAAATTTGTGCTTCGTGTAACGTAAACATTAGCCGGTGTTTGAGTAAATGTGAAATTCGTTATTTAATTACAGCACATGCGGTTTGTGTCAAAATTACGCTAACAAAAATTCGTGTCTAACCTAACAATAAAGAATGGGAGATCAAACAGTGAAACCGCTTTGGGACGGAAATCAGGCATCGTCCGAGCCCCCTTTGAGGCGGCCCCAAAGGTCCAACACCCCAAACCAGCTCAACAACTCGAATAGTCAAAATTTGCAAGATTCTAGGCAAAGCTTGGATCTGTCAGGTTCCTTCAACAGTTCTGTAAGTTTAGAGGATGATATTTTATCGAAAAGTAAATTGTCGGTGGATGCAAAAGAATGGTTTCCACCTAACTACAACAGAAGCATCACACAAGATCCTAGTGGCACTGCGGGCCCGAAGTCTGTTCAGAACCGATTGCAAAGGATTAGACAGCCCGAAGTGCAAATCCCTGAAAACCACATGGAAGAATTTTTCCAACCTGATGGCGTAGGCTTTGACGAAGCTTCAAAAGATCTTTCAAAGTTGCAGGTCATTATATGCACCTTAATTGAAGATCCGGGTCAATTTGATGATTTAATAGGAACGTTTATTGAAACATTAGGACCTTATTATGAAGATGTTAACATTGTAAGGACTACAACAAATTTAATATTTAGTCAGGTAATAAAATAATAATTTGTTAATGGTTACTAAGTGATAATAATGCAAATTCGTAGGCTCTTATGGAACCAAATTTCCGATACAATGCTGCTAGGTTATGCAGCACGATCGAAGAACAGTGTCCTCTGTTTCGATCAACTCTCCACGTACTCTGTGAAAAACACATAAAAGAAAACTCATTTGATGCCAGTTTAACTTTGTTTTTAGCTGAACTCTATGCTCAGCTCAGTTATGATAATTTATATGGAAAATACGTCATTCAAACTCTACAGTGTGTTTTGTCGCTTGGAGATGGGAATAATGTAAAGGCTGTCTGCCAAGTTTTAAAAGTAAGATTCGTTACGATATTTGAGCTGATTATAAATTGATTTTTCTTCTTTCAGTTAACTGGATCTTCTTTGGAAGCTTGCAATAAGCCTGCTATAAATGATATCTTTAATCGATTGGACATAGTTAAACAAGTAGTGCCGAATAATATAGTAAATCTTATTAATTCCGTTGTTACGTTGCGAGCTTCAAACTGGGGTCAAGGTCAAAGCAGTCCAACTGCTACTACAAATAATAGGTAACTAGGGTGCCTTGGATACTATATTAACAATTTGTTTTTATAGTGTGTTTGCGGCTTAACATAACCTATAAATCTAATAGTGGTACATTTGTGTTTCAGGATTTTATTAATCTATTTTTCTATTTCTAACTTACGTGAGTTTAACTTACAAAATTAAGAGTGGATGCAAATTAAATAGCCTGGGATACATATAGAGCGATTTGTATGTGAAAATGACAGATTTATTATGTTCAAGGGTAGAGCGAGACAACTTTTGAAATCCTAAAGGCAGAAGCTATCTCCACCTATCGTTATATGAAATCGGTTAAGTCTGTTTTGCTAGAAGTGTTTTTGTTTTATTTTCGATTTTACGTTAATACCACAGTAATTTGAACTCGCAGACCAAATCTACAACATTTATTTAAATACTTTAGGAGAACTCTTAACCTAAACATTTTTTTTTAATTGTGCATGGTAAAGGAGAACGTTATAGCCAATAAAATATTTTTGGTAGGTCTATATTGTAATTGGCTGACGAGATGGCATGAGACAAGAATGCTGCTTAATGCGTAATTAGAAAATTCGTCTGCTTGACACTGGAATCCCTGCATTACTATTCGGCATAAAAACATATCTTCCATCTTGAAAGTATGCTGCACTAAATTATAATACGAAATAATGCAAAAGTGATAACAACAGCAGTGTCAAAATACAACTATAATTTTAATGCTTACGTTCTGTCACCCCGGTTATATTAGTAAATATTTCCAAAGCAGGTAGTAGACGCTGCAAGTTTGTTGATGGTTTACGTTACCTTCCTAGAATTGAAATATCCTTACTTCAGCCCCCTCATACCATCTAGTCAACCGAGAACAATACATAGAGGGTAGTGCCTTAATACAATCCATCCAAAAATTCATTTCATCTTAGCACACTCACCCAGTATAATATACAGGGTTGCTCATTAGTACGTCAAAGTTCAATATTGGCGTTATTAAAATTTATTGGAAAATTTTTTAGTTATGTAGTACCAAAATGTGCACATTATACAATGTTTTTAAATATACAGGATGACTCGCTACAGCGGCGCATCATTTTTTAAATATAACACCCTGTATTTTTTTAATATTTAACATATTTAAATTAAGCATAAAAATATCTATCTGACAATCTCCAGTTTTATTATTTTGGGCTAGGTGTTGCCTAGTTTATCTAAAAAACTGTGATAATTTTAGTCTGCGAAAGGTTTAACAAATTAATTCGGTGCATGAGTATTACGATTAATCAAGAATACATATTTCGCAGTTATGTACCAAAACTACGCAACCACCAAAAATTAATTTTATTATACATCGGTGTTTTTTACACCAGGGCAGATTTAATTAATTTCAAAGAGCATTTCCTCAATTTTTTCAAATGGGACAATTTGTATAGTATTATATTTCTGAATTGGCACGTTAATTCTCCACAATTTTTATGAATATTGTCGTATACCTAAAATCAATATTTTCAGAGATATTTTACGTTTTCATTGCAAGCCATAGAATTGTTAAAGGTTTTTGTTTCTATCCTATGTAGTAGACACGATTTCGACACAAAGTAAGTAGAGATTGGAAGTGAAAAAAGCAACTCCTAGTTTTTTCCCAAAACTATTGTTCACTGACGAGTCGGCCTTCGCCAAAAGTAGCCCAAAGCGACGTATTGGTACTCATCATTATGCAATAGAAAACTCAAGAATTGTAATTTAATGGACAACGACAATGGACTATACAGGGTGTCCCAAAACTCCTGGGACATGGAGCTACCACGTATTCTAGAGGTCAAAAGAAGTCAATTGGACCCAACTTTGTCATATACCAAAATGTACCATTTGCCCGTGAGAGGAGTTCAAAGTTTACTTAAAAAATCACATTTTTGTATGCTGTTCAGAAACGTGTGAACCAATTTTAATGAAATTTGGTACCTGGGCACTTCAAAAGAAGCCACTACTTTCAGTAACGAAAGAAACCCA
>JABXWE010029913.1:0-12039 GCA_014611495.1 Limonius californicus
TTAGTACTGCTGCCTCAAAAATGCTTCCCCTAAAACCTTCATCTGTCTCGGATAGTGTTTGGTATACCATATCTTTCATATGGCCCCACAAATAATAATCTAAACAAGTTAAGTCTGGAGATCTTCGGGCAAGGGGTGCTGTTCTCCTCTACCAATTACATGATCTGCAAATCGTTGATTCAAAAATTGTTTTACACGTAATGCAAAGTGTGCAGAGGCACCATCGTGCATGAGCGCATGCGATGTCTGATCACCAGAGAGGCATCAGCTAACAATCCTACCAAATGATCTTCTAGAAAATTTAAATATCTGGCGGCGGTTAAATGGTTCTCATAAACGAATGCACCAATGAGCATATTATCAATAATTCCACACCAAAACTTCACTGAAAACCTATCATGTTGATGATTTGACACTGTGATTTCGTGTGGATTCTCCAAATCCGAAGAGTGGCTGTTCTTTATGTTTATTGATACAATCCTTGTAAATGTATATACATCCAAACGACTAACGAAATCTGTAGGTAAGAGGGCTTGAACAGGTTGAATATGAAATGGATTTAAACCATGACGTTTTAATGTTCTCCAAACTCGCATTCGTGGTACATTAATTTGTGCAGATACACGACGAACAGAGGTGTCGGGATTATTATCAATTTCTCGCAGTATGTTGTCCTCATTATCTAGTACTTGCTGTACGCGCAGTCGAGGATTTCGGGTGGTTGTGCATTCGTTGGAAAACTCGTCGGTCTGGTAGTCGTCGATTTGAAAATCTCAACCCATACTTTCGAGCAGCTGCTACGGAGTTTCCATCACAAAAACCATACATATAATGGATATCGAAGTACTCTCGCGTTGTAAAAGTAAACATTATCAACACTGTTAATAACCGCAAGTAGTGACATCAACTTTAAGGTGCTTTACTGTTTCACATACAAAGAAATGATATTATTTCCATAGTAACGTAGACAGTTTGTATCAAATACCACTTAATATCATTTATTGTTTCGGCTCCTTCAATATTTAACTAAAACAAGACATAACTTCTTTAATAGCCGATTTAGAGAAAATGACCACTCTTTAGTTTCACTTCTTTTCACCTTTCCTACACGTAGTGACACCTTGTATTACATGTTTTATGGGAAAACGCTAGTCATCAGTTAATGAACGTATTATAAGTCAGCTCTGGATATGGTTCAATAACTGCTACATTATTTATAGAAACTCATTATGTATGACAACGATATGCAAACGTCAGTAACACGTTGTTAACTTAATATTAATTGAACTGCAAGCCCCTATTAAATATTAGTGAAGTATGCAATAATTAATTGTATCGTTTTAAATGCATTAGTAAAAGTTAGTTATGTCATTTAAAAAAATTATTACACTTTGTTAAATATATTCGAATTCTCAAAACAATAAAATTCCATAGTAGTTCCATATACGAGTCCAATGTATGTAATTTGTGCTGCTGTCGGACAAAAACAGATCTAATCCAAAAAAAGGCTTATTTCAGGCACACAGCTATAACATGCATACGTTTCAAGTACATAATTTGTCTTGAATATATGATACCCAGGGTATAATCCTTTTGAAATGTAATACAATACAACAGAAACAAAGTTTAGATGGTATACAGATGCAGAAAATTATGAAATAATATTTTAGCTACCCTATTAAATTTCTTCCTGCATGCTAGGGTAGTTTTTTTTTATTTCGAATTTTTCATCCTCTGTTGTTGTTAATCCTAACTAAATTTAGACATTTATTTGTAAAAATGGTTTATTACAGTTGTATTTTTACATTAAGGGTACAAGTGGGGGTTGGGCCATTTCCTCTATTTAAATGTAAGTACAGAATATCAAAATATGAGCTCTGCATTTCTAATGAACGAATTTTTAATCCCCTATAGTTATTATTTTGTATTAGAAGGATACTTATATTAACTGTCTTAGTATGATTTTGTGGTAGTGGCTGTAGGTTAGAGCGTTGGACTGCTACGCTAAGGGTTTCGGGTTCAAGCGAGGTATTATGTCTAGTCAATTTTCTCTGAAGTAGAAGTGTTTACACTTCCAATGGTCCACCTTAAGCCGTAGGTCCTCTATGTCTGTGGCACCCGTAACCCAGACATAGGAGAGATGATCGCTTCGTCTTGTAAGAGATAAAGTACTCGAAGCAGAAGTATCATTTTCGTACATCATAAGCAATGTTTTTTTTCTGTAAAGCTACTGATTCTCATTTTCAAATCATTGATAGTAGATAAGCAATAAAGAATATAAATAAAGGACGTTATTTACATCACATTTTAGTTTGCATGGCTATTTGAAATATTACCGATAAAATTCAATTTTAAATACACAAACCTCAAATTAACGAAAATGTTAATCAATGTCGAAGAAACTCAATTTTTTGTTATTAAAAGAACAATTCATTCAATCTCGATTAAATTTGATGCTCTCTCTGTACGTGTTGTCGCCAGTTATTTAACAGTTCAAATTAATTGAAGTTGTAATCGGTTCCTTTTGTTAATATGGAACAGGACATACGACCAAACCTTCGTATGCCCTATTGTAGCATATTATGTAATTAGGACGTTACATTTAATTAATTTACATTCCACAGCATCCACTAATTTCAAAAAATATTCCAAAAAAAAACACGATTCTACTCAACAGCAATAAACATTTACATGACTATATACTACTTACGTAAATTTACAAAGTTTACAACTTACACATCGATGAAATTAGTTTATTTCGCAATATACCGACGATTCGCGAAAAGCCTAGCCAATCATCATAACTGATAAGGTCTGTCGTATCAACCCGTAACGTTAATGGTCTATTCAGTTCTGTGCAATAATATTTTCATTGTAATAACATTAACAACATTGTTAATACGAAAATTGTATATCAGAGAACACTCTATTGAATGTTGAAAGAGGCAAAGAAAACTTTGAACTCCCACGGCTTCATACGACGAAAAATTAGCCTGAAAATTCGCCTGTTTACAGAGTTTCTACAGCATGTTAATGTAGTTTGAAACGGCATATAGTTTTCTCATAAATATACTAAATAATATACCGTATCAGCAACTATTGGAGTCCTTGCGCCTGTATAAAACCCTGTTATTTGACAGAGTAAGACCTATTTTTCTAGAGTCCAGTTCGCCAAAGTTTAGAGCTTCGTAACTCCAAAACCATAGGACTTACAAAGTTATAGTTTGCACAGTTTTGCTGATACAAATAAGCAAGTTATGTTTATAATTTCTGTCTATGTTATTGAAACGCCACCCCAGCAGTCTTTCAGTAAAATCAAATAGAGTCAGAAATTATTGGAGGCCACTTAAACTAGTTGAGACCATTCGTTGGTATATATTTACTTTTTGTTGTTTGAGGATCTAATATTCTTTAAATAGTTTAAAGCGATCATGGCAAAGCCATCAGTGCGTAGGATTGTTGCTCTGAAGGAGTTGAGCTCGATTCTAAGATCAGGAATATCTACGTTTTACATAGCCCATTATCCTCAGAAGCCAAGCAATGGCAAACCACTGAGGTAGGTCTTACCAAGACCACCTCCTCTGAAGAAAAAGTATCCGGAGTCGGCAATAAACAGTAGGTCCCCTATATTTTTATAGAATACTTCATATACACGCCACAAGCATATGAGGTAAGATCATTACATCTTTCGAAAGCCAAAGGACTGTAGAGAGATAGTGTTTTCCAGAGTATGGGTCATAACACTAATATTATCTTTTTACAACTAGTGGACACACAGCCAGCTAGCTGAATAAAGCCATTTGCTTTCTGTTAGTTTTCTATTAGACTTTAAAATAAGATACTCAAGAAAGTACAAACAAACAGACGACGTCTTTCTAGTTATGTATAACATATAACGCATTCGGAACTTAGCAATACCCACTATTTTAGTAATATAAACGTACCTCTCTATTGTCTTGGCTAAATTGTAGAATGATATAAACAGTGTAATAAATTTTACAATTAATCATTAAATTTCATTCTCTTTCAAAAAAATATAAATTGATTATAACAGCAGTCTACTGTAGCAACGTTAGCATGTCAGTTTCTGGGAATTTTTAAATTTACCGAAGGTTGGCATAATGGCTATAAATTGTGTCATCGACGGCCCTTTGTTCCCGCCTTGCAAAGCTGCAGAACTTTCAAGTCATACGTGCAAGCGTTGCGGACATGTGGGGTCCGCACGTAGCGAGAGTGACGTCACATATCCCACTTATTTAAGTGAATTTTTGGGCCCTAGAAGTTTAAGTTTTGTGTTCAGTGAAAAACTACGTCTTTGAAGTCCCAGATATAAGGACATAAATGTAAATTTGATTTATGTACCTGCTTTATATAAATATATTTTGGCTTATGTATCTCATATATATTATTACATCCGATAAGAGAAAACATAGAAGGCGACGAATTATTTGCATATCCTTTAATTCAACAGCTACCATTTCCTATTTCACTAGATAACAACGTTTTTCGACGAAAATTGTTGTATTTTTAGTGTTTTTAGTGCTTTATCATCGAAAAAAAATATAAAAAGGTTCTATTGTATACAATACGTAATACTAGTTTGCCTATAACTGACATAAGTTGGTGTTTAAATATAAACAAAGAGATGCGTTAATCAAGCTGATAATTTCCAGCCAGGCCCCTGTACGTATACGTCTATGCACATTTTAGTAAGTACTGCACGCATTAAATCCATGTCATGTACATTGACGCAGTGTATTTATTATATTTAAAAGTAGCCACCCAACACGCATGGAACGTTCAATTGGTTCAACTAGCATTGTTTTAAGTTGTAGCTAACTGGATGTGTCAATAAAGAGGGTTAATGCAATTTCTCAGTCATGTTCTTTTTAGAACTTTTAGCAAAGTTCAAAAGAAAACCGTTCCCACAATTTGCCTTTTATATTTGCGGTCCCTTTTATGGTGTGTTTTCAGGGAGAATCCGACAAAAAAAAAACTCAACTTTGCTGGGTTTACAACACGTTCATGGCGATTATCTACTGAACGGCAAAACTTTGTAGACCATGAATATTTTATCAACAAAAACTTGTTTTATATGAGTATTATAGGACACAACAGGGATTACAAATGGGGAAATTACCTACTGAATTAATTTTCGGGCCTCAAAGAGAATAACCTTTTTATTGAAAACATACAGTTTCAAACTAGAACTGCGTAATCGTTTAAATATCCCACAATGAAATTCGAAGGAAAAATTAACGATGTAATTCGAAAACCCTACTCACTTATTCTATTCGTTCGTAACAATTGCCATATATTTTGAATAATCTACGCAAATTTAATTAATTGGTAAAAGAAATTTACATTATACGGAATGGATACATAAACAGGATATTTCGTTACCAACTAATACCTTAAGAGATACATATCTAACATATCAGTAATGGAAACATCAAAGACAATATCTTCTATAAAGGATGGAATTTGCTATGTGTAATATGTTTAATTCAAACAATGGGAAGCAGTCTCGTGATAAAGCCGGCTTGTTCCAGCAATTCGAATAGGTAGCACATTTAAATATCTCGTTCAGAATGCCTTAAGTTTCTACTTGGAATGTGTAATCTTAATGTCTTCATTCTCAAAATCCCATTAGCTAAACTACTAATCGTATTACAGCTACCTAGAATTCACGCCTAGAAATTAACACAATTGCAAGAGCAGTTGCTAGTTATAACGCAATTTTAAATTAATAATAACTTTTTAGTATCGATTCGGCAACAATATCTGGGAAATAAGTTAGTTTCATTAGGACTACCTGGTTCTAGTTGGTGATATAAGTGTAAGGAAGTTTTCAGCAAATTTTATGAATTTCAGTGTCAGTATTCTTTGTAGCTAGTAAAATCAATAGAAAATTAGATGAAACTATAAACAAGAAGAACTACTAGAAAATGATATCCTTTTAAACATGTTAAATTTTCTTTGCGTGGGAGTAGGATTAACGCTATAACAGGAGCATAATTTACGAATTAAAGGTACTAATCGCTTTTATGGCAATATTCCTTCAAATGCAGGGTGTACCATAGCATCAAAACAATAAACATAGTTCATATTAATATTAATATGTGCCACCAGTTTTAGTGCATGATACAAGGTATTAAAGGATACGAGGGCAGCCTTTTAAGTTTTTACAAAAACTAGGAAAAAATTATTTTTTGGAACATAGGTACTGTTTCATTGCTTTTCAAAATATTCGTCTTTAAGATTTATACACTTTTGCATGCGTTCAAATTATTTTCGAAACATATTTTCCACTCGGAAGTTGGTATCTCACAAACATGGTTTCTGAAGGCTTCAACAGCTTCTTGAGGTGATGAAAATCGCTGTCTACGCATTTTTTGTTTGACATTCGGGAACACAAAGAAGTCGTTAGGCGATAAATCAGGTGAATACGGGCAATGAGACATTAATTCGATGTTTTTCTCCTTCAAATAATCAATTGTTGACGTGCTGTGTGAGAGCTGGCATTGTCATGATGAAGAATGATGTCACGCTGGTTTTTCCTGATTTCGTCGATGACTTCTTGCAAACAAAGTGTTCATGCCCCTATCTCACTGTAAGTCACATGCTGATCTTCTTCAATCATGTTACGCACAGCACCCATGTTGTTTGGAATAACAACCGATTTTGGTCGATCTTCACGAAATTCATCATTGACGGACGCACGATGTTACAGCAAGGCCAGCGGGAGATCGCGGTGCATTCTAACGCCAGGCTCCGCCTTTCGTCGTTATATGCACAGGCTCCTCCGTCCTCCTGGCTTTAAGTAGCGAGTCCTAGCTCAATCGAGTCAGTCGCTCACCGGCTCTAGAAGAAGAAGAATATTCAATAAATAAACAATTTACGAATATCATGAGACTTTCATTTTAAAGCAAAGAATATCCAGTGGGTTTAAAGTAAAGACTATCCAGTGGGTTTCCAGGGGCCATAACTGCCCCCAGTTATTAATTGGCGCCCAACGTGGGGCCTGATGCAAACAACAGGCCGCAGTGCGCCGCCGACCCGACGTCCTGAGACACGCCTCTGGAGCCGGCAACAGTCCGACATGGCTGAAACTGATTCGTCCAACGCTGCCGCCCCCCCAACACTGACGCGTGGACAACAACAACAATTAGAAGACGTAATTGCGACACGTCTACACAACAGGACATTGACGCTTTCTCTGGCACCGACGCCAACGCCGCCCCCGGGTATTACACTACCACGACGAAGATCTGCAGCCTAATTGTAACAGTGTTTCCTGATGGTGCTTCATTAACAGAAGTTGCACGAAGCTATTATATGCATTGTTCTAGAGGTAGGCCTTTACTACAATCGTTAAAAATCATCCAACGAAACCCTTCACGTGAAATTTCCATTTTTTCTGAAAATTGCTTCTTTTAAACGCTCACTGTAAACAAATTATACGGTCGGCCACGGTTTTCAAAATACCAAATGCCAAATTTACGAAAATAATAATGACACACACAAAAAGCTGCCCTCATACACATTTTCATAATGTATACCCATGTATCTTTCAAGCGAGCGCCAGTTCATTCCAATCAGTTGATTGATACTAAGTTGCTATTAATTTACACGTTATATGGCTAATGGCGTATTCAAACGAGGACATGACGGACACAATTTTGATGTGTAGACTCGCCCAATGTAATACAGCAGAAGTAAGACGTCTCTACACGGAACGATTCCAAAACATCAGACCTCTTCCAGACAAGAAAACTTTTCAACTATTAACGGAACGTCTGCAAGCAACAGGATCATTTGAGTGAGTGCCCAATATGTTAAACTCGAAAAACACATTTTGAAACAGATCGATGGAACTCCTGGCATCAGTACCCGACTAATAGCAGCACACGATAATTTCGGACACATGACAGTGTGAAGAGTTTTAAACCAGCAACTTCTTTATCCTTATTATTTAGAACTGCAGGAAGGCGATTATCCTCCACGGCTCAACTTTTGTTCTTGGTTATTCCAAATACCTGCTGCTGATTCATATGTACTTGTACTGGAGCTAATTAGTAAATGTGCCAGTCGAAGACTGTAATACTGAACAAAACCAAATTCTCAGAGGAGTGCGGCATGGGTGTGTACTCTCGCCGCTGCTATTTAACTTATATTGTGAGCAGATTTTCAATGAGGATTTCAGTGACATAGAAGAATGCATACTGGTTAATAGAGAACTCATCAACAACTTGAGATATGCGGACTACTCTACTCGATTATAATTGGAAATAGTGCCGAAGGACTACAATTGCTAATGATAGAATACGTACAACCAGTGAGCAATATGGAATTTTTCTTAACGCAAAGAAGACCCAATATATGATAATAAGCAGATAGTACGTACTACAAACGACAATATACATTTACAATACTCAAATAGAAAGAGTTGCTAGATACATATATGTAGGTACAAATATCAATGAAAAATGGAACTATTCAGTGGGAGTCAAATTTAGAATAGAAAAGTACGAGCAGCGTTTATTCATATAAAAAAACTGAAATATGAATTTACTACAGAAAATCAGAATACTGAGGTGCTATAACTTCTCAACGCTATTTTAGGGGGCGATATCGTGGACGTTTCCTGAAGCAACTAAAAAGAAGTTATAGGCACTTGAGATGTGGACTTACCGGTGCACCTTAAGAGTACCGGGGACTGACCGAATGACGAACCTGCAAATTCTAAAACGCATGGGTAAAGATCCAGAGATATTACAAACCGTGGAAACTCGAAAACTCGGAATACTTTGATCACGTTATGAGGAATAACGAAAGATACAGAATATTGCAGCTCAATCTGGAGGGAAAAGTGGTGGGAAGAGGAGGCCTTGGTAGAAGAAGCATTTCATTGCTCAAGAATTTACGAAAATTGTTTGGTGTCACCTTGAAATTATTTGGTCGAGCTGTAGACAAAGTGCAGATTGCTATAACGATAGCTAACATCCGAAACGAATAAGTACGCGAAGAAGAAGATCCATGTTTTCTATTTTCTGTCCTCTGCATTATTTACTGACGAAGCTGAACGGATCACGTTACGGATCACCGCTACATTTTAGCCGAGTAGCAAGAATCGTTTTAGATGAACAATTCCCTAATCGGTGAGGATCTATAGGTTGGCCTGCATGATACCCATATCTAAATCCGATCGACTTCTCCGCACCTATGGAAATACTACGTCAAAGCATACAACAGGGCTGCCAGCAAATCCGGAAAACACGTGGTATTTTTGAAAGAACATGCCGTTCTATGACATCGCTAGTATAAGCTTGCATTCAGATAGAAGGTAGCCATTTTGAGGACTTCCTATAATATAATAAATAATGATAGTGAAATACAGAGAATATTACATTTTGTTCAAAATCAATAAACAATTTAAATATTAAATATTTAAATGTGCTGATTTTCCTTTAACGCCCTGTATCTTATAATCTAAGGCTGGTGGAACATATGTTAACATGAACTTTTTTAATTGTTTTGATGTCCTCTGTCCGCTAGAGAAACAGGTCCCACATGTTATGGTTCAACCTGTATAGTTCGTGTGCTATGTGTGGCAGTCGTCTAGTTGGTAGAGTGCTTGCTTTTTGAGTACAACGTCTATTCTGGTTTGGGTTTGAAACCCCGCCATTACTACGTAGCTTTTAAAAATCTTGTGCTACAACCCACCACATACAATTTCCAAATCCGGGGTGCAACTTTAATGCTAATTAATTTCCCTGGAATTTTTGTCTTTCGCTTTCGAAGATGAACTGTAGGTCCCCCGTGTTTCTACGTTAGCGCTGAGGAGAAACCCGCGGTAGAGAAGAAGCCAATGACCAATAGTGGAACGAAAAAGGTGATATAGTTTCATCAATTTCAAAATTAATACATATATATAATTGTTTAAAGTCCAGTCAATTGATTCCTAATCAACGATAATTCACTTTAGATTAAATGAATTATAACAAAATGGGGAACTCGTGTGTGTTGGGTTGCAGTACCAGATGTTTGAAACATTAGAATGAGATTAGAATTAACGCAAGAAAACATCTACGAATTATTCTTTGGTTAAACATTTCTTTATACCTAATGTAATTTGACTAAAAATATACTCATCGACATCCACTAAAAACTGAATTAATGATAATTTTTCTTTAAGACTATTAAAAGTTTCTTCATTTTAGATTATAAATGAATGTAAACCATACTATAGTGTAATATATAAATTTAACGTAACAGATATGTACATGTATATTTAATGTTTCTTCATTTCTAGTTCCATCATTTTTTTTAATAGCCAGGGAGAAAATATACAGTTGAGTTTCAATAAGTTTGTTTTTTTAAGCATATTGTATATTTCTTATGAACGTTGAATTAGAATTAAAAAACACTCCTCATCCATTGCCAGAAATAAAATAAATAAAAGTTTACTTTCCCTCAGGAGAAGGGGGGTTCATTTTGTAAAATACAGCGCGCTCAAATCTGATCAAATTCGGGATAAAGTCGTAATAAGCGAAAGAGAATATTATTAGATCCGGCACTGCTCAACCTCCACATTACTTTAAACAGCCAATTCGAAGGTTGTGTGCGATGGAACTTACCTTTTCACGCAATTGTTCCCAATAAAAAAATATGTGAATTTACTACCCCGTAAGCAAACGGGCGCAACAATCACTTTCAGCTGCCCTTACAGGAATCTTCACATTACGTTTAACAAAGATCAAAATAAATGAAGAGTTGAGTTTAGTAAGGCATTTAATGAAATTAAAGAAGCGGAGGAAATACACGGAAAATGATTATAATTTGATAACGAACAAAGATAAACATTAAAAAATATTAAAAAATAGAACAGATTAAAACGGACAATCTTAGTATTAAACAAGGGGTCACGCACAGGTGAACCCCAAAAGAATTATATCCAAGCGAATAATACTTGAAAAAGAATACTGCAGAAAGACCTTGTACACACAGTATTTTCTTATTTCGCTAAAAATCTTGGAATAAAACATACGAAATATAAACTGATTTCACAAGATTTCAAAATTAACGGCGTCGTCCCAGGGGGCCTCCCCCTCGGTAAACTAAATGGAACAGCTGAAGCGTGGCTAAGAAAGGTTTTGAAAATTCACCTTGTTCTTGGCTGTAGTGGTGGAGTTGTTACAGTTAGATTCTTCCGAAACCACTTGCTTTTGGCAGAATTTTCAATTTTGCCTCATACGACGAAATTTCCCAAATCGGTACTTTAAGAGATATTTTCGGGATTTTTGGGAAACCCAATATTCCACTTTTTCGGATGTACCATGAATGCTACTGCAGAAAGCGAAAGTAATTACCTATTGGCAGAGCTGGGTACGAATATACTTTGTTTAAAAAGTATTCGAAATACTTACAGCATCCGAATACTTCGTATAATAGCATTCAAGTTACTGAGTACTCAGTATCTTCAAAGTTACGAATAGTTTGAATATTTGCTCTGCTTACTGGTGATTCGGACGCCCGAGGGTAGTTTTAAATCTGCATCACAGTCAGGTCGAGAGCCCTTTAGACTCCATTGATTTCTTATAAATTCAAGTTTATTTTCTTCAGGACATTGATATTTATTAATAAATTTCGGGATGAATAGTAGTATAATTAAAGCAAGGAAACTATTATTTATAAATTAACCGTACGACCTACTCTTTCATGTCATACTCCTTCTCCATACTTTGTTTAATCAATTAACAAAAATTAGTTATTACTTTAGTAAATTCAAAAATACACTCGATCGATTTCTAATAACGTAAGTATATTTTCCTTTCGGTAGACTGCGTTTTATAAACTGTTGGGATAAGAGTACAGTTACAATAAGAAAGCTATAATTCCTAACTTGAATGTACGAACTGGTCTTGAATAGGTAATCAATTCAGGAATAAACTAACGTTGTTAAACGATTACATTAAAAACACTTAATCGATTTTCAATAAACTAAAGTTTATTTTTTTAAGTAATTTATTATTTTAT
>JABXWE010029914.1:0-17174 GCA_014611495.1 Limonius californicus
CCATCGTCTTTCTGTCCTTCCTTCTCCTCTCTCCTCTTCTCCTTTACGTTTTATTCTTCATCTTTATCCTGGTTTACTACGTTGCTACTACATTTTTTCTGTAATATATTATATACGTTCCTTTTTCCTTCTACCTTCCGCCCTACCTTTATATTGTCTATCTATTGTTTAGCTTTGTTGACTTAATAATCTGGTTTTCCACTTCCACATTGCGCCTGTTCTTTTGTCTCCCTACCATCTTCTTGCCTCTCTAGGCAAAGCAGATAGATGTTTTATTTATTCATTATATTTTATATCGCTACTCCTTTCCTTTCTAAAATTACACTCTTTATTTTTCTCGTGTTTTCTTGCCTGTTATTCTTTTACCATATTATCCTTACTCCTTTTCTCTTCTATCATGTACTGTACCCTTCAGATTTTTTTCTCTCCTTTCAACTCTCTAATGTATACGTTCCTAGTTCTGTTTTGTTTTGCTATCTTATTGCTTTATTTTTTCACGTCCGTATTATTCTTATTATGTTTCTTTCTATTATCTACTTCCTATCGTATCTTCCCATCCTTTTCTTTACATTTTACTCTTCATCTCTCTCCTGGTTTTCTGCATTGTACCTACATTTTTTTACTTCCACATTATATATATATATATATAAATTCTCTTGTCCTTTTACCCGCCACCCTCAGTTTTTTTTTTGTCTATCTACGCTTGCTTCTGCTCTAGACTCTTCATTTTTCTATTTTCTCTTATTTTGTTGCCTAATCACTCTACCTTTTGCCACTTCAGTATTGTTCCTATTGTTTTGTCTTTTTACCATCTTCTTTCAGCCTTCCCTAGAGACGTAAGACAGATAAAATATTTTATTCTATTATTTTATTTTATCTCGGTACTTCCCTTTCTTTTAAAATGTTACTCTTTATCTTTCTCGTGGTTTCTTGCATGCTATTTTTTTCCCAAATTGTTATAAATCTTATTTTCTACTATCTTGTACCGTACCCTTCAGTTTTTTATCTCTCCTTCTTTCAACTCTCTAATGTATACCTTTCTATCTCTGTCTTGTTTTGCTATCTTACTGCTCTGTTTTGCCATGTCCGTATTGTTCTTATTATGTTTCTTTCTATTCTCTGCTTCCTACCATACCTTTCCATTATCTTTCTGCTCTTCCTCCTTTTCTTCACGTTTTACTCTTCATCTCTCTCCTGCTTTTCTGCATTGTGACTATATTTTTTTACTTCCACATTATGTATATTACTGCTTCCTTTTACCTACTTCGCTAACTTTTTATTATCTATCTACCCTTGCTTCTGCTCTAGACCTTTTACTTTTCTATTTTCTTTTATTTTGTTGCCTAATTACTATACCTTTTTCCGCTTCACTATTATGCCTATTTTTTCTCAGAGAGGGAAGGCAGACAAAATATTTTATTTTATTATTTCATTTTATCTCGCTACCTCCCTTTCTTTTCATCTCTCTCGTGGTTTCTTGTTATTTTTTTTTCCATATTATACTTTATCTTTTTTTTCTATCTTGTACCATACCCTTCATCTCTGTCTTGTGTTGTTATCTTAACGCTCTATGTTTCCATGTTCTTATTGTTCTTGTTTATATTCCTACTAGCATCTATTTTCTGTTGTTCTATTTTCCAGTTTCCTTGCTTCCTCTTTTTGCTTTTTTATCTTTATCTCTCTCCTGCCTTGCTGTCTTCTCTGTTCACATCTGTATTATCGTTATTTCTTTTTTCTTTTCCCACTGCGGCCACTGTCCATTCAATTTCTCTTCGATTTTATTTGCCCTTTTCCTTCCTTCTTTTGATTTTTGCTCTGCTGCTCTTTTCCTTAAAAGCTTATATCCTCTTCTCAACCGTACTAAATATTTGCTTTTCACTTACCAGACTCTTACTTACGTTCTACTTTCTGTTTAAGACCTATTCACTCATATTATCTGTCTTACCTCGTACCTCTTCCATACCTTTCACTCCAGACTCTCCTATAACTTTTATTCGTTGGCGGTTTCTTTGATCTTTCTTTCTTGCTATCTCGTTGGCGTACCTTCCATATCCACTGCTTCCATTTGTTTTTATTCTGTTTCTGGCCTAGAGATCTATGTCCCCATGTAGTCTCCGCCCCATCGCTATATTCTTGTCTACTGTTTCATTGTTAGATCGAGCGGATTTCATACCTTGTTCACTTGTTGAGTTAGTTTCTATACAAATAATGCCCTATATAGTTACTCAGCACCCTCCTTTTCTTCTTGCCTATTGTTTTCTGCTACTCGTTCTCCCATCTGCCCGCTCCGCTGTTCTTATATTTTACGATTTACTTCCTACTGCATTTTCTAATCGCCTACGTCACGCATGCTGTTCAACATGTGATAAATTGTACATCTAATAGGCGTCGTACTTACTCATGTTGTTTATTTCCTCTTGCATTCCATTGCCTTATATTGCTTTAGTCATTCTTCGTTTTTCCTTCGCTTCCTTATCTGCATTACCTTTTCTTTACAGTCTTCGTCTTGCATTTTCTGCTTTTACTGCTTTCGCCCAATGCCTCCCTATACATTATTTACATTCCTTATTTGTTTGTTTAACCCCGAAATATTGTCTTATTCCTTCGTCTGGTCTTCTTTTTGTTATTTGTTTGCATTTCTCTTCCAGTTTTTATTTCCATCTGCTTACTATTAGACAGAACATACCTTCTATTTTATCTTAAATGCTTTACTATTTTTACGTTCTTATGCTTCCTTTTTCTTCTTAACTGTAACCTCCTATAACCCCTGTGTTATCTAAATCTTAGCTACTTCGGTGTATATCTCTCAGCTTGGGCTTTATTTTTTTTCCCTTATGCCTATTTACTCACATTTCATACATTTTTAGTTTTTATCGCCACACCATTTTATAGTTTTCTTCTCGTTGTTTTCTTCACTTCGTTCTCGTGTTGCCTCTTTCGGTTTTTCCTTTCGTTATCCACTGTTTTATTGTTATCTTAATTTCTTCTTTGATTCAATTGTCGTCTTATTACTTTTGCGTTTGCTTATGTCTAGATTTCCTTTCTTTGCTTGACTTTCTTCTCTTCTTTAATACTTGTTTTTGTTGTTTCATTGTGTCGCTGTATTCTAATTTGCTCCTCGTCATACAGTCCTTTTCCTTTTTCTCATTTTCTTTATCTTTCTTCCTGCTATGTTTATCTTCTAATTTATGTATCTTCCCTTCGTTGTAGCTGTCGTTTTATCTGCTCTTCACTGTTCTCTCACTGACCTATTATAATACGATTCTCTATTAGCCTATTATCCCGCTATGTACTAGGTCATCCCTATACTTCCTTCTACTCTCATTTGTTTATATTCCTACGTCTATTCTTTCCTCCTTATTATTTCTTCCCTTAACTCTAATCCTCTCTACTTTTCTCTCTCCCTCATCTAATATACTATGTGGTTTATCTGCTTTCTGCAATGTCTTTCTTGTCTCCTCCAATTTGTATATCTCTTATTCTTCTCCGACATCATATCTCTCACAATCAGTAATTTTTTAGGCTTCGTTCCAATTTCGTACACATCTATATTTCTCTTTATAGACAGTGGTGCGACTCGTTCTGGCAATACTCTTTGTAATAACTTTTCTTTTTATTTCAAATACTTGCTTTACGATATTTAATTACTGTTTGTTTATAAAATATACTTAGGTTTTCGTAAATGTTCGTTTTATAATTGAAGTCTTTCAGTTTTCTTTTCATATTATTATTATGGAGCTTTCACAGGCCTAGTTAGGCTAAGTTAGTTTGTGTTAGGCACAACAGGGCTCGACTTTGTGGTTTACCATATTGGTGCGTAACCATACTTAACCTTCCTGATGTAAGGTGTAATACTACAATACCTACACAAAGTGGAACTCATAATCAAATAATAACTTTGAATTAGTCTGTTTTCTCTTACTATCCTCATAGTCCATTTCCAAGTCGTATGTCATCAGAAAGACATCCGACGACTATTTGTGCACGTCGGGCTTTTAATGCTCTTACTCTTGTCAACTGCTTTTAATTCTAATCCATCTTCAAGCAGCGGAACTGCAATCCATCACGTTCGGTTGATGGTCTGCACAAATCATTCATATTCATGACCTGGTTTGTTGTACTAACAAGTTCCGTAAACGTGAATTCTTCAAACCGTACAAGTTTTTCCACAAAAATAATTCTTGTATCAACTTAACAGGAATTGAAAATAGGAATATGAAGTTGTTTGTGCAGTTTCCGCGTCGGAAACCATCGGGAATGAATTTGCATATTTCATTTCTGTATGTTGAGTCAATATAAACAGACAGTTTATGCAAAGTTTATTTATTTTGAAATTTTCTAAGTGCCTTTTTAGTAATGTCTGCAGAATATGCAAATATGCAAATATGGAATATGACTATGGAAAGCTTCTAAAATTCATGTAAACTAGTGCAATATTTATCTTAATGTTAATTGAGAATAGAAATGTTTTGAATGTTATGGATATGATTATGTAATAATTTCTCTTTTTTCAGCTTGCAGTCAAGTGCAGCTTGGAGTGCAAGCGGTCTTTGGACCATCGGATCCCCTCCTTGGTGCACACATTCATTCCATTTGTGACGCTTTGGATATTCCTCATCTCGAAGCTCGATTAGATTTAGACTCTGACGTAAGAGAATTTTCCATAAATCTCTACCCTGCTCAACACCTGCTAAACACCGCCTTTCAAGATGTTATGAACTTCCTTAACTGGACTAGAGTTGCCATCATTTACGAGGAAGATTACGGTAAGTTTCGCAACGTTCCGTTGCCAATCAAACAACAAACTTTTGATATTACAGCACTTTTTCTTATTGTATCCAATTTGTTTTAATCTATGTAGGTCATCATTAGCAGCTGTCCATAATCGCATATTGCTGCTTACTTCTTCGCAGAACATGAACTTAAATTAGTTTAAAACTTAGTGCTAAAGTAACTTCACAAACTCTTGAAATTGGTGAAATCGCATTACGGAGTTTTCTATCAAATCAAGTAATGGTGTTTTGACGGCTAATGTATACTGTTCATTAGTAACAAGTATCTGGATTATTTTAAATTGGGCTTAAGAATGGCCTCCAAATAGGCTGCTCGTATTTAAAATTAGAAGATTGTTACAGCAATTTTCTAGCGTCTCTAGAGCAAACTCAGCTTTTTAATTTGATTTTCGCAACGTGGCAGGAGCTGATCGCGATTTTTAAATTTGACTAATCAGTTGGATTTACGAATAACTACCGTAAAACATCAAGAAAAGAGAAATTCGTTAATTAATTTCAGACTTAGGACGTCAAAATTGGGCACATTAAAGCAAATATTTAGTTTCACAAATACAACAGAATTGAACAGCCATCAAAGTTGTGACCGATTTTTAGATTTACAATCTATGTCAAATCACTGTCTTAGCTGCATTTCCTCGTTTCAGAATTTCAGAAAATTTAATTAAAGTATTCAAGTTTTCATTAGTGCGAACACAAACGAACAGAATAGGTGTTTGAATAAAATTGTTCTTCGAATTCTAGAAAAAATAATATCATGTATTTGAAATATCGCATATCTTTTTAAGTTATGGAAAATTTCTAAAAGACTTATGGTATCTTAAGATTTCTTACATACAGGAAATATCATAAGGTTTATCTCCCATTGTAATACCTCGAATATTCGCTAACGAAAGACATGAATATGTACCTCCTAGTTTATGTTAATTAGAAACTCTTAAGGATTATATCTACGAGGTGGTTAAATTACAACAACTGTGCACAGAGTGAGTCTGCTCACATGCTATCTACACACTAGCTCGCCACCGTTTACTCACCTGCCGTTTTCTCGCCGGTCTATTTGCTCAACAATTATTTGCTCGCCGTGCCAATTGCTTGCCGTGCTGATTGCTCGCCCGGCAGATGCTCGACAAGCAATTTATTGTTAAAAAATAAATATTATTTGTAGACATTTAGTATATGCTATTAATTAATAAACTAATAATACTGACAAACTTATATTCCTCTAAAGAATACTGATAGTCAAAACAGAGTTGCGTATTCTTATAGTTGAATTCGTAATATTTGTTTTCTTTTTATTCCTAATAAAAAAACTAGAAGTGTATCTGATTTTTGCTGTATATATTATAATTATTGTTAAAAATTATTTTTCCAGAACATAACTAAAATTGCATTATGGATATACAAATAGCATTATAAGTTTTTCACCTATATTCTTATAACAAAGTATAAACTAGTTTTTCAGCGTTAGTGCAGTTATACTTTGTACCGCAAGCGAGTTGGCTGTCGAGCAAATGGGCAAATGGACTCGGCGGCTACTTTTCCCAGCGAGTAATTGGCAATGGAGCTATAGGCGGCGAGCAAACGTTGGCGAGCAAACGTAAGCGAGCAAACGTAAGCGAGCAAACGTAAGCGAGCAAACGTAAGCGAGCAAACGTAAGCGAGCAAACGGGGTGAGCCAGCGCGATATTTTGGTTATTTGAAGTACTAAGAGAAATATTTTTGAATAGATTCCAACATGCAGATCCCCTCCCCCGTATAAAAGCGCAATCAGAAATATTTTTAAGCTATTGAGACGAGGGTAAATAATTTTTAGCAATTGATTATAAAAATTATTTTTTTAACATTAAAACATTCGGAGTTAATCGTTGCGTGTTCTTTCTGAAGATCTTCTTTTTTTAATAATTTTTTATGTTGTATATTTTAAATTATTTTCAAAAAATATCTTTCCACAACGTAGCTAAAATTGCATTATTTATATACAAATAGCATTTTAAGTTTTCCACCTATACTATTATAATAAAAAATAAACTAGTTTTTCAGAATTGGTGCAGTTATACTTACTACTGCGAGCAAGTTGGCTGTCGGGCAAACGGGCAGCCAGCAAACTGACTCAGCGCGCACCTTTCCCAGCGAATAGTTGGCAATTCAGAAATCGGCGGCAAGCAAACGGCGGCGAGAAAACAATGGCGGTCGAATGACCTAGAAGCTCTCAGGCGAATCAGCGTGATATCTTGGTTATTTAAAATATTATTAGCATTATTTTTGGATAGATTCTAGTGTCCAGTCCCCCCCCCCCATGTAAGGGCCCAATCAAAAATATATTTAGGCTGTTAAGACGAAGTTACATACTTTTTAGAAATTGATAATAAAAATTATTTCTTCATACATTAAAACATTTGGAGTTAATCGTTGCGTGTTCTCTCTGAGGATCTAGTTTTTTAAATAATTTTTTATGTTGTATATTTTAAATTATTTTCAACAAATATCTTTCCAAAACGTAGCTAAAATTGCATTATTTATATACAAATAGCATTTTAAGTTTTCCACCTATACTATTATAATAAAAAATAAACTAGTTTTTCAGAATTGGTACAATTATACTTAGTACTGCGAGCAAGTTGGCGGTCTGGCAAACGGGCAGAGAGCAAAATGACTCGGCGCGCACCTTTCCCAGAGAGTAGTTGGCAATCGAGCAATCGGCGGCAAGCAAACGGCGGCGAGCAAACAATGGCCGTCGAATGACCTAGAAGCGCTCAGGCGAATCAGCGTGATATCTTGGTTATTTAAAGTACTACGAGTATTATTTTTTGACAGATTCTAGTATCCAGCCCCCCCCCCCCCATATAAGGGCGCAATCAAAAATATTTTTAGGCTATTGAAACGACGTTAAATAATTTTTAGAAATTGATTATAAAAATTATTTTTTCAAACATTAAAACATTTGGAGTTAATCGTTCGGTGTTCTCGCTAACGATCTTCTTCTTTATTCTTATTTATTTTAACAGTGTTCTAAACATATATAATTAAATGTTGAAGAATTGGCCTACGCAAATCCTTTTAAGTTATATAAAACGTATAAAATGACTTTTCGTATCTGAAGATTCTTTACATACAGTGAACAGCAACAGTTCTATTTCCATTAGTAATACCTCTAATACTCGCTAGCAAAAGACGGATGTATATCACCTTAGCTTAGGTTAGTTAGGAATTCTTAAGAATTAGATCTTTGAGGTGGTTAGATTCCAACAACTGTTCACAGAGTAAGTCTTCTCACACGGTTTCGGCCAACTTTCTCGTCGCCGTTTGCTGGCCTGCCGTTTGTTCGCCGCACTATCTACGCAACGCCTATTTGCTCATCGTGCCAATTGCTCGCCCGGCAGGTGCTCGACAAACAATTTTTTTTTTAAATTAAATATTATTGTAGGCATTTAGCATTTGCTGTTGATAATTCTCAAAATCCTACATTACTCTATAGAATGTTGATAGTCGACGCAGAGTTGGTTATTCTTGTAGTTAAATTTGGATATATACATAGTATTTGTTTTCTTTTAATTCCTAATAACATTAACTAGAAGTGTATTTCGTTTGTATATTGTATATTTTAAATAGTTTTCGAGCTAACGGGCGGCAGGCAACTGACTCGGCGAGCACCTGTCCCAGCGAGTAATTGGCAATCGAGCAATCGGCGGCTAGCAAACGGCAACTAGCAAATGACCTAGAACCGGCCAGACGAATTGGCGTGATATCTCAGTTATTTGAAATATTACAAGAATTATTAATGGATAGATTCTAATACGCTGTGCCTCCCCCCCCCACGTAAAGGCGCAATCAAACATATTTTAGGCTATTGAGACGATGTTGAATTATTTTTAGTAACTGATTATGAAAATTAGTTCTTCAAAAATTTAATCTTTCGGAGTTGATCGTTGTGTGTTCTCTCTGATGGTATTTTTTTTAATTATTTATTTTAATAGTTTTCAGAAATATATAATTAAATGTTGGAGAATTGACCTACGTGTTCAAATCAATGCAGTAGTAACGTAATATCGAAAAATAATAAAGGATCTATCTAGCTGACATCACATACCGAGACAGCAAAGTTGCGCTGATGCTGTCTTTCCGAATACTTTTAAATGTGGAATTTTGGATTTACAAATGAATTTTTGTCAACTTCCATCTGTTGCACTCATTAGGACGTTTATTTGTTTCATCTGAATCTATTTTTACAGTAATTAAAGAGCCAATAAATAAAAATGTTCAAGCAAGCAGGAGGTAACTAAGTAAGCAGTTAGACATTAGCGGAAAGTTTTCACCCATTCCATATAACATTAGTTCAAGCACTAAATGAAAATACTACAACAATTCAATTTTCTCGATTTATATGTCGACGGTTAAGTTTTCAACCTGCTTTTTCATAGACATACTAGTCAGCAATGACTTGCTGCAACACTTAAGATTTTTAATTGGGCCAGCTTATTATTTCTGTTCAAATATACGTGAACTTTATAACTTGTTGAATACTTCAGTCGTTGACAGCGAGCTTATGGATCGTCGTAGTTCTCCTGCTACAACAAGACAGTATTCTTTTTTCATCTTTTCTAACTAAAACAGCCACCCGCTGTAGATTATCATGATTCTGGGATTGTACAGAAAATTGTCGGCTTAGCAAACAAGCTTCATATTATCTTTCCTCGTTTGGTATCTGCTTGCTACTGGTTTTACCCTTGAAAGAATTCTATTCACTAATATATTTAGAAAAAGAAATAGGTTTGGACTATCTAGTTTATCGTCTAACCTTATTATTGTATCATTATTTCTGTACATACCTTATAACAGTTGTTTCATTAGTAATTATTTCTTCTTTGAATGTTGTTTTATATTTCCTACTTTTGCACAGTTGGAAGCTTTCACCATGCTAATAAAATATACAGGGTGTCTCAGAAAGAATAGGCCAGCGTTTAGTTATAGATTCTTTAGGTAAAAATAAACCGATTAAACCTAATATACCTTAGGCAGAAAGTCCTTCCTTAAGAAGTTATAGGGCCTTAAAGTTCAATTTTTTATTTTTTCTTTTTATTGTAATTTTCACAAATCTAAAGATATTTCTTTGAAATTTGGTACACGTACTTACCATTATGTAGTACAGCCATAGAATCATTTTCATTAACCAGACTTGACCCCAAGAGGCACTTAACCTACCATTGAAATTGTATTTTAGCTCTAATTTTGTTATTAGTAGAAAGTTTTAAAATTTTATGTTATTTTCTGAAAGAGAATTAAAAAATACAAAAATAAGGTACTCTTAGTTCATACGCGTAGAGGCAACCGTTTGGCTTAAAATGTTTGTCCCAAGTTTTGGGTTGTCGTTACGACATGCAATTATCAGGTCGCCATGATCGCAAAAACAATGGGTAGTGCTTGTGATCCACAGTAAAGAATAATGCTAAGTCAATTAAATACTTTGGTGTTATAGAATTGTATTTTTAATTTCTGTTTCATTTACGAAAATGCCTCGACATAGCGAACGTCGCTGCATTTTTGTAAACACAAAACAGAAATTAAAAATACAATTTCTATAACACCAAAGTATTTAATTGAATTAGCATGTTTGTCGTCATTATTGTGTTGATGATGGTCTGTCTTCATCATTATCTGCATTATAGTTTTCATCTTTGTCTGCATAATTATCTGTATTATGATCTTCATATTTGTCTTCATCATTATTTCCATCTATGTTTCCATGATTGTCTTCGACATCTTTTTATCATCGTTGTCATGATAGTCTGCATCATTGTCTTCTTTATTGAGTTCATCATTGTCTTCGTTATTGTCTTTATCGTTGTTTTCAAGATTGCTTCTATCATTCTCTGCATGTTTGTCTTCGTCACTGTGTTGATGATGGTCTGTCTTCATCATTATCTGCATTGTGGTCTTCAAATTTGTCTTCATCATTATTTCCATCTATGTTTCCATGATTGTCTTCGACATCTTTTTCATCATTGTTGTCATGATAGTCTGCATCATTGTCTTCTTTATTGAGTTCATCATGGTCTTCGTTACTGTCCTCTTCATTGTTTCAAGATTGCTTCTATCACTGTCTGCATGTTTGTCTTGTCACTGTGTTGATGATGGTCTGTTTCATCATTATCTGGCATTGTGGGTCTTTAAATTTGTCTTCATCATTATTTCCATCTTTGTTTCCATGATTGTCTTCGACATCTTGTTCATCATTGTTGTCATGATAGTCTGCATCATTGTCTTCTTTATTGAGTTCATCATGGTCTTCGTTACTGTCTCTATCATTGTTTTCAAGATTGCTTCTATCACTCTCTGCATGTTTGTCTTCGTCACTGTGTTGATGATGGTCTGTCTTCATCATTATCTGCATTGTGGTTTTCAAATTTGTCTTCATCATTATCTGCATTGTGGTCTTCAAATTTGTCTTCATCATTATTTCCATCTATGTTTCCATGATTGTCTTCGACATCTTGTTCATCATTGTTGTCATGATAATCTGCATCATTGTCTTCTTTATTGAGTTCATCATGGTCTTCGTTACTGTCTCTATCATTGTTTTCACGATTGCTTCTATCATTCTCTGCATGTTTGTCTTCATCACTGTGTTGATGATGGTCTGTCTTCATCATTATCTGCATTGTGGTCTTCAAATTGGTCTTCATCATTATTTCCATCTATGTTTCCATGATTGTCTTCGACATCTTTTTCATCATTGTTGTCATGATAGTCTGCATCATTGTCTTCTTTATTGAGTTCATCATGGTCTTCGTTACTGTCTCTATCATTGTTTTCAAGATTGCTTCTATCACTCTCTGCATGTTTGTCTTCGTCACTGTGTTGATGATGGTCTGTCTTCATCATTATCTGCATTGTGGTTTTCAAATTTGTCTTCATCATTATCTGCATTGTGGTCTTCAAATTTGTCTTCATCATTATTTCCATCTATGTTTCCATGATTGTCTTCGACATCTTGTTCATCATTGTTGTCATGATAATCTGCATCATTGTCTTCTTTATTGAGTTCATCATGGTCTTCGTTACTGTCTCTATCATTGTTTTCACGATTGCTTCTATCATTCTCTGCATGTTTGTCTTCATCACTGTGTTGATGATGGTCTGTCTTCATCATTATCTGCATTGTGGTCTTCAAATTGGTCTTCATCATTATTTCCATCTATGTTTCCATGATTGTCTTCGACATCTTTTTCATCATTGTTGTCATGATAGTCTGCATCATTGTCTTCTTTATTGAGTTCATCATGGTCTTCGTTACTGTCTCTATTATTGTTTTCAAGATTGCTTCTATCACTCTCTGCATGTTTGTCTTTGTCACTGTGTTGATGATGGTCTGTCATCATCATTATCTGCATTGTGGTCTTCAAATTGGTCTTCATCATTATTTCCATCTATGTTTCCATGATTGTCTTCGACATCTTTTTCATCATTGTTGTCATGATAGTCTGCATCATTGTCTTCTTTATTGAGTTCATCATAGTCTTCGTTACTGTCTCTATCATTGTTTTCAAGATTGCTTCTATCACTCTCTGCATGTTTGTCTTCGTCACTGTGTTGATGATGGTCTGTCGTCATCATTATCTGCATTGTGGTCTTCAAATTTGTCTCCATCATTATCTGCATTGTGGTCTTCAAATTTGTCTTCATCATTATTTCCATCTATGTTTCCATCATTGTCTTCGACATCTTGTTCATCATTGTTGTCATGATAGTCTGCATCATTGTCTTCTTTATTGAGTTCATCATGGTCTTCGTTACTGTCTCTATCATTGTTTTCAAGATTGCTTCTATCACTCTCTGCATGTTTGTCTTCGTCACTATGTTGATGATGGTCTGTCTTCATCATTATCTGCATTGTGGTCTTTAAATTTGTCTTCATCATTATTTCCATCTATGTTTCCATGATTGTCTTCGACATCTTGTTCATCATTGTTGTCATGATAATCTGCATCATTGTCTTCTTTATTGAGTTCATCATGGTCTTCGTTACTGTCTCTATCATTGTTTTCACGATTGCTTCTATCATTCTCTGCATGTTTGTCTTCATCACTGTGTTGATGATGGTCTGTCTTCATCATTATCTGCATTGTGGTCTTCAAATTGGTCTTCATCATTATTTCCATCTATGTTTCCATGATTGTCTTCGACATCTTTTTCATCATTGTTGTCATGATAGTCTGCATCATTGTCTTCTTTATTGAGTTCATCATGGTCTTCGTTACTGTCTCTATCATTGTTTTCAAGATTGCTTCTATCACTCTCTGCATGTTTGTCTTCGTCACTGTGTTGATGATGGTCTGTCTTCATCATTATCTGCATTGTGGTTTTCAAATTTGTCTTCATCATTATCTGCATTGTGGTCTTCAAATTTGTCTTCATCATTATTTCCATCTATGTTTCCATGATTGTCTTCGACATCTTGTTCATCATTGTTGTCATGATAATCTGCATCATTGTCTTCTTTATTGAGTTCATCATGGTCTTCGTTACTGTCTCTATCATTGTTTTCACGATTGCTTCTATCATTCTCTGCATGTTTGTCTTCATCACTGTGTTGATGATGGTCTGTCTTCATCATTATCTGCATTGTGATCTTCAAATTTGTCTTCATCATTATTTCCATCTATGTTTCCATCATTGTCTTCGCCATCGGTTTCAGCATTGTTTTCACCATGGTCTTCATTATTGAGTTCATCATTGTCTTTGTCACTGTCTACTTATTTGTTTTTATCATTGGCTTCACCGCTGTCTTCATCATTAGTTTTTCCACTGTTTGAATCGTTGAATTCGCCATTATGTGCAGCACTGCCTGTCTTTCGTTAAATCCTTATTTTCATCGCTGTTTCTATTAATGTCTTCCGCATAATCGTCTAGGCAATTAATCAGTGTTTACATTATTGTCTGCATTGTTGTCTTCGTTATTGCGCTCATCGTTGTTTTCATAATGTCCTGCACCATTCTCTGCATTATTGTCACTGTCTCCATCTTTGCCTTCATCTTTGTCTTCATAATTGTCTTCATTCTTTATTTCCTTTTTATAGACGCTTGCTCAATAATCAGTACACAAACTGTAAGTAATGTTACTATCATATGGTTTTCTGATTATATTAGAAATAAAGAATACTGTACGAGCAACTATATTAGTACACAGCAACTGGTAAAAATGATGTATTGTTATTTACTTACTTGTCTCTCAGTTATAATTACATTTTTAGGTATTATTTGCTGTTTGGTATCGTAAAGAAGAAAAAAATTATGATTTATATAGAATCAAGGACGAAATTTGATTTTAATTCCGGATTTAACAGCAGTGCCTCAACTAGAAAAGCGTTGGAAACATATATGTAGCTTCCGTATTATTTAACTTTCGTTAGTAGTAGTTTTTGGAATTTAAAATATCTTCCTAATATCAATATTCGGGAAACATTCCTTATAGGTGCCAACGTTTATATAGAACACTTTCAAGAAAATGTAAGGAATTAATCATAAAATTTCAGATAATAGATTTGAACGATCTACAGAACAAAATTATGAGAGCGTGCAGATCATCCACGCCTGAAGTAATTACTACAGCTGTAACATATTTTCTGAAAAGAATAACTGTCTGTGAAAACTCTAGTGGAGCTTCGTTTGAACATATGTTGCTGTAAACAAATTACAGTTTAATGATAACCACTAGCAGTAGCAACTCACAGATGTACCTGATCCATATCAGCGTTATTGCTATTAAATGTGTCTCAATTGCCACGAAGATTGTAATTTGGGTTTGCTACATTCAAACGCAGAGTCATTACGTTTGCTGAATCCCAAGGGGTTTCACTTTTACCCAAATAAATTATTTGTTTCTTGACGAGCACTGAAATAACTTTAAAGTAGAAGGATTTAAGAAATGATCCATCAGATATTTAAGTTTAAGCTAAATTATTACATAACTTTATTCCTCAGATGCTATCATTTTTATCAATCAACACCTACCTCCGCATGTACATAGCCTGACCGATTCTATTTTCTGCTATCAATATTCGTGCGTTTCAATTATTATTAATTATCATAAATATCCCTTTATTTGGATAACTGAATATCCTAGTCCAAACCCTACAAGAATAATAATTCACTGTTATTCTTCCGTAATCTCATAGAAAACTATCTGTTACATCTGAAACGCTGTCATGTAAGAGACTTTAATAAACGTCTATATAGTATAAGAGGGTCCAGACGTCCACGGTTACCCTCAGGACCACACCGGGTGTAATTGACGTTTGCTGTCCTAAGTGCAGCAGATAATAGTTATGTTTTCTGTACAGTACAATGTGAATTGTAGTATTCCTTAATTAAATACAATTAATATAATTTTTCTGCGTCCTAGATCTCGCTCAATCAAATACAATGCAATACAATGCAATATATTGTTTCCTAATGTTACAGCTCACAACTAACAAAAATTGGTATTATTCTGTATCTTTTTTTATGTAAGTAAGATGTAGGAAGAAATTATGATAGAATACTGATATTCGGGATTCGTTTGGTAGAAGTATGCTTCGGGTATCAGCGCCCTTTTCTGTAGCATTGATTATAGAATAAAAAATTTCAGTATTCACAAGATGTTACATAGATACATCAATAGATCAATAGATACAGTGTTGCGGAAAATATTAATGGGCACTTATAATGATTTAAAGTTTTTGGGGACGTTGGTATCTTTTTTTCCTTAGCATCGTCAATAACGAATTTCCTGTTCGCAGTCTGACACTCCTCGAATATTGCTTATGTGACTTCCACATTAAGTGTCTCCTCTACAGGAAGGCTTGGCAATTTACACCATAATTTCACCCATTACATCCCAACGAGGACGAGGACCAGGACTTTAAACTACGCCATGCTGTACTGATGCGGTAGGGTTGAATGCTTGCTAGAGGCGCATGGCCAGTATATGACAATCAAACCACGTGCCTGTATATGCAGTTTTAAAATGTGTCTCAATTTGTAAATGATAAAGAACAGCCGCCAAAAAGGCGGTCATAAATCTGCTAAAAGCTCTGAGATGGATCAATGGTGAAAGAGTCAGGTTTTGGACGCCATAGTGCAAATGCTTTCCGGTTCAATGCACGACAGCCGTCAGAAAATTTTTCTGATTCCCTGATTCCCATTGGTCATTGGAGATTAAATTAATGGAACTCCTCTTGTTACGGGCGCATTAGAGAAGTCAGAAAACTGTACACAAAAAAGATCACCCACACCAGGCACGTTAAGCATGGTTATGCACCAACACGGTAACTCGCAAAGTCGGGCTTTGTTGTACAAAACACAAACTAGCCTATACATAACGTTCTTCAAAAGAATCAATAGCGACGCCGTTTATTTCCACGGAACCGACCATACGACCGTCAAATGACTGCAGAAGAAAGGAACATATAAGTACGTCAACTGTTATCAGATAATTCTAGATTACGATCGTTATATGACGGGTGTCGATCAGGCCAACAGTTTATGCCAAGCACACTTTGCTAAACGATCAGTCATACCAGATGGTGGTTACCAAAAAATCTCACCATACATGAAGATATGCAGTGAAATGATTTAGAAACTACACTATAGATCGCAAAGTTTCCAACATAGGCATATCGTCTTCCACATGGTTTACATTAGACAATACCGTCATCAGATGGATTCAGAAGGGGTGAGCATCAATTGACATTAGATAATTCTGGATTAGGATTATGGCGAGTGTCGATTAGGCCAGGTTACTCCAAGGGAGGGACCGCGGTGGTCGAGTGCAAGAACGCATTGACCACTCGAGGTCACACTAAATGCAGTCGCTTCGTTGGGGCGATCGAATCCCGACTGGGGCGACCGCATTTGCTTAGTTAAGTTTAGGGTGCATGTTGCATGAATGTTTAGTATGTAAGGGACGCCCGCACCCCCCTGAAGTAATGCGAAAGCGGTTCCGGGGGGGGAAGGTAGTATGAATGTGTGAAAAAAAATACATCAAGTTATCAAACCGTAGTATGTCAAAAATTAACAACTGATTTTCACTATACTGCCCATTTCCAGTTTCTTCATAATCCGGTCATCAGCTATGAACAAACGTAGCCTCATAGTTGCTGTTACATGTTACATTAATAGTGTCTTGACCTATTACAGGGGCATCAAATGTTAAATCAAAATGAAAAATGCTTTATTTTCAATTGCTTTAAAGATCGAATATTATTAGAGAATTAACACATTTCTAAATGTAACTGTAACGAATTAATTTAGAACCTAAATCACCAGACCATATTGCAACACACTCGTATATTTTCAAAAACGTGATCGAGAGAGTTGCACAATTTGGTATATATATATATATAT
>JABXWE010029924.1:0-12256 GCA_014611495.1 Limonius californicus
TGTTTATAAAAACTCCCTAGTAATCGATTTGACGTAAAATTTTCTACATAAATTTATTTAAAATACTCTTAAACTTCCTCAATAGAAAAAATAGTATAAAGAACACGTTTCATAAGACCACTTGTCGCACTCGTCCGTTGAAAAACTCGACGCTTCGCGTCTCGTTTTTCAAACTTGGACTCGTACGTTAAGAAAAGGCCTTATGAAACTAGTGCTTTAATATACTATTTTCACTGTAAAAAATATTTTTTTTTCATTAATCAAAAATGACAAACTTTGCAACTTGATGGCGATACATAAATGTCACGTTTTTTTGACAGCTGTAGAAAAAATATTTTTAATGTAGATTGGACCATAAATATTTAGTTTAACTTGAATCAGCGTCATCTCTGGTGAACAAGTGAAAGCTTCTTGTTCATGAAAATAATATTTCTCCGTTCAAATAATATTTTGGTAATAAACGTAAAAAGAAGATTGTTTATAGTAAGACATTTTATATGTTAACAATATAAAATATTTTTTGCATTACCAAATGTGCAAACAGCTTTGTATTACATGAATAGGTTGTGTTGAGATCATTCATTATCATTTTTTTTATTTATTCTCACAGATAGAGATCGGGGCGGTCATAGAGGTAATTATGGAAACTTTGGTGAAGAAGGTGGTCGAGACTGGGGAAGAGGTGGCAACCGACAAGGAGGAGGACCAACCGGCGGTGGCGGCGGTGGCGGCGGCAGCGGTGGTGGTGGTGGCGGCGGCGGTGGTGGCGGTGCCGGCGGCGGCTTCCCAGGAGGTGGTGGAAGGCCTCGACAGGATCGAAGGCCTTTCAACAACGAAGAGCTTCCCAATCCTGTGGCAGGTGTGTGGTTTTTTCTATTTTCCTCTTAAAATATCTCGTTTATGTAATGTGGAAATGATGAATCTTAACATTTGCTGGGTTAACCCTTTGTGTCCCAGGTTATCAAAAAACTCCAATTTTTTTTATTTTATCTTATTTTTGGGGTATTTTGGGTAACACTGGCTGAAATTAATTTTTTTTTAATTTCCGCCACTCCCAGGCCAAAAGATCCGGGTGTGGGACTTTCTAGTCCCGTCATGGCTGAAAAGGCATTTTGTTGAATTAGGTTTTTACAGGGAGAAAATAAATTACCAGGCAAATATTGAGAGTTTTTTTGCGAAATATCATGGTACATAGCAAAACAGTTCTGTTTTTCATTAATACATAAATATACCCCACATGCCATGCATTTGGAGTGAGGACGAGACTCTATTGCTAATGACGAACACTGCTCACATCTTTTTCGTTCCGTAGTAAAAATTGGCCAATGAGCACCTCGGTTTCCTAGTCTTACATCATTGTGTACGCTCTAATTATATTTTCTCCGTTTTGGCGACGGCCCAAGACTATCTCTAGAACTAGACGGAGAAGATAGAAAGGAACGGTTTGATAGTAGACGTTTCTTTGCCGAGCTTGTAACCACAGATGAGTTCATTAGACTCCTACTAACCTCACATCGGAAATCTAACAAAGATATAGTTTCCTCCGGATTCAGATTTTTATGAACCACATAACTGTTAACAAAAAACTACATCCAGAAGACCAAAAAAAAGTCTATGCCACCATTTCTTTGAGCGCCTATCAACGCAATATGCCTGACGTAATCTGTCAGCGTGGTCAATACCGCTCATGTAGCGATTATAATCCGCAATTATACCGGGACATTTAACGGCGTTCGAGGTTCCATCCTTCTGCAGTCTTGTGACTGTGGTCTCCTCAGTTCCATGGAAATTTGATATCGGATAAACTACTCTGTTATCAAACCACTTAAAAAACGTTAAATCCAAGTTGGAAACCCTATAATCTGTATCACCCCTTGTTATGGGCCATTCGAGCTTTTCCGACGACCCGTAGCCAGATAGATGGAAAAAGGCCTACAGCTTAGCTCAGAGGAGTAGGGGGAGTTCGTAAAAATCGCTTATGGGAGAAAATCTTTAGTTGTGTACAGAGCGAGTCAAAATAAGTGGGCGCCACCTTCCAAATCCAGCTGATTGTAGGTCCTCGTAAAAGGCCGAGAAGCCAACAGCGTACGGGAATGGAACTCACCTTTATTGTGCCTCCTCCTATATATTTAAGCTTGCAAAATTCGTACACAAACAAGTACAAAAGACACAATAAGAGGCAGTAAACTTTTAACACATATAATTAAACGGTTAAAAATGACAATACAAGAAAATGAAGTGATAACGCTATAAGTTTGGATTACTTATTTTTAATGTTCTTGAACGTTCAGAAAAAAAAACTGCCGCCACTGGTGCAACGGGATTTACGTTCTTTCATACAGCACGTACACCAGGGACGCTGACGTTCACAACAATAAAACGGAATATAATTCGGTAGTTTTATCATTAACAACTAACACCACAAACGGCGACTGAAGGTCGCTGTTTCCAGTTACATGAAAGCAAAATTTGAAGTTTGCAAGATAACACGAAACAAAACGGTTTCGTTTACACATCACAAAGACTAGATCTTTTACCTTGAATGGAAATAGGAGTGTCGGCACAATACTGGTTCACAAGATGATGATAAACATCCATGGGTACGACCCTGAAGCCTGGGTTGAAGGAAGTCAACATCCAGGGGCCCGGAACTTTGATGCATTCAGCGCAGAGGGACGGAAACTGGTCTCGGAAATTAATCCGCCAAACGGCGATCGGTCAATTCACACGGAATTGCCTTTACCGGGGTTGAATCCAGTGTTTCCTTTAAATCCGGCAGTAACCGATGGTCTGTTTAATACCCCTTGGTAAAACAGTGAGACGAAACACACATAACGGATACCCCTCGAAAAAAAAACCCAAAAGCCGCCCCCCATTGATGGAATTTTCGGAGAACCGGAGTCATCAGAGATCGAAAATTGACTGCTTGAAAAAAACGCTAAACGACCCCTCATTCCCCCAAAAAGGTTGCACCATATTTCGACATGTGATGAAATGTTCTAAATAGAAAATCAACACGTGCGACCCTCGAGGGAAGCCCACAAACAATTCCTAAATGTTTACAACTGTTTCACAAAGACATTCCTAGAAATCCCGTCTGATCGGCGAAAAATATCTTACAAAGAAAAAACCTTGAACAATTCTGAAAGGAAAATACTAACAAAACTTAACAACGCTCAATCCCACAAAGACGCAACGTAACCAAAACTGTATCCAACATACAAACGGCAATTAAAATTGCGTTATCCATTCTTACGAAGCGGCAAACAAATTAAGACATTAATTCATAAAAAGCAGCAAATTTGAAACTAACATAACACCCTTTTCATACCTTTATCGGGAATAAGATTTTTTTGGAAGGCCACGTCTAGTATTTCTAATAGTTCCGCAGGCTAAGGTTTTTTCCGTTTTTAGTCTTTCGAGCAGATCAACGGACGTAAAATAGTTGTCGAAATATATTTTTCGGTATTGTCCCCAGTAGCTTTCTGTTGACAGAACAACCCGTTCTCCAAGTCCACAGGAACTAAATGTTTCTTCAGTTACTTTATCTTTCCCTTGGTATATTTCGAATTTATTTATGTAACCCGTTTGATCTGCGATACACCACAACTTATACCCCCGTTTTATGGGTTTCATGGGGTTGTATTGTTTAATCGCTGATCTCCCCTTGAATAAAATAACGCTTTTGTCTGTCCTCGACAGCTATTGGACAACAAATCAAATTGGTTATTCAGCGATTTTACAAAGGGCCGGATTTCGAAAATTTTGTCTTTATTATCTGCAGGTATTGTTGAGTTCAGATGTAAAATACGACAATATCTGTTGGAATCTATTTCGAGGCATACACCTTTTTATTATTTCAACACCCAAGTCTTCAGCTGAACTCCAGTAGTTTTTATAGCTTGGTAATTTATGGTATCCCATAAAGAAATTTATACCTATAAAAACAAGGAGTTCGTATTCTTTGCGATTCAGAATTTTGTTCCTTTGTGTCGCATATACAGCGCCACCAACCAAACAAGTCCATCGGAAAATATGCCAACTAATTTTAAAAATTCGTGTAGGGAAAAGTTTCAGCCAATACCTACAAGTTCTGCTGGCGTTGTACCTTCCCTGACAAAAGTGAAAGTACCTAGCAAATTGACAGGTTATCGCGTGTTTGTGTTTCTTAAATTTCTCTGCTTTCGTTCATCTTTATGAAAGTTATCAGTCTTGTTTAAAACTATTTTTGTTCGTCTTATTCGAAATAAGGTAGGCATATATTTTATAGATAATTTAAAGTATTTTTAAAATGAAACTATCGTATAACCTCCAAATATATTTTTTGTCTATTAAGTGTTTGCTATTTATGTATTTATTTATAGAATCCATTTCTTCTAATTTGTCTACTAAATTTTCTTTTAACAGTTTAAAATATATATATATATATATATATATATAAGAACGTAGGTATATAAGAAAAATTAATAAACTTGCAAATACACAATGTTACACGTTTAAATTCACCGCCAAAGTACTATCTCTAAAATACAGCGACACCACACCACGCCTACCCAAGAGACTTGTTTGCTTGGTGGCACTTTAGATTGCTTTGGTATACAATGTCAGAGATGGTTGATGAACCAAACATTGTTAAGAAATAATCAGTATAAGTTTGACACTGCAAGAAATGGCCTTCTATAGCAGGGGTGGCCAACTTTTGTGTACATAAGATCTACTTTTTATCTTAAAAATGTGTCGCGATCGACTTGTCTAAGTGGGGGAAGGTGTGAAGTACATACTATGTTTATATATCTAGCTACGTAAAAAATAACATAATTATTTAATGGGCCAAAAAACTCATGTCCCGGGGAATTAAAACAGCATGAGTAATGATTAACAATATTTATTAATTCAAATTAGCTACAGATAAAGACAGATTTAGAATTTATTTTATTACCTTAACATTAATGGGAAGACTGTGTTTGCATGTCTAACCAAGGAATCATCGGGACCCCGAAACGTCGAAAAACAACGTAAAAATAGGCATAAAAAATTAGCCGGCGTCCTGCGCGCCCTCTTCGGGGATGCTAGAACCAGCCGTCGATGCGCCGTACTTGTGCGAACAGATTCAGATCGCGACCGACCCGCTGCGATGACGTGGACACGTGCTGGACGTCAATTCGTGTTTCGACTTTGGACGCCCCTGGCGGCGGTACGAGCTACGGGAAAGTGTCATAAGGAAAAATTGTTGTCCTCGACGAGGCTAACAACATATCTGGACCCCAAATCGCAAAATTTTCCGGGTGCCTTCTTTTTTCCATAAACTTGTTATATTCGATCATCTGTCATTTTTTCTTGATGAATTTTTTTTTATGAAACTTGAAGATCAGACGCAGAATTAAAATATCTTTCAAGTGAGGCATCACTCGACTCCCATTGCTATTTAAAAAAATAGTTCAAGATAGCGCCTAGCCGCCATTTTGAAAGTTATAAAATTTAAATATGCGCTAAAAAGTAGTATTTAGCCTTCCATTAAAGCACACAAAATTTTGTGAAGAAATATCGAGTCGTTCAAAAGTTAGTAGTGTTTTGCTGGGCGTAAGTGTTAGTGAAATCAACAATTTGACCAACCAGCTCATCATAAAAAAATAGCTTGAATGTCATTGCCGGTGAGAATTGATTCAAAAGAGCCCAGTATGAAAATTCTGGTTGTAAATCTTCTTCAGCATATGTGAAGTGTTTTACCTTCTTTGGTCTTCTTTCTATGAACGCTGATATACGTAAATCATCTTGGCTTTCCCATTTTCCATTATCAAATGTAGCTTGAGCCTCTGATCAAAGGTGAGATCCTGGTAAATTATTTGCGACAACTTCATCCTCTTTGCCAGAATCTTCGTCAGTATTTGAATAATTTGCGTTTTCTGGAGAGAAAATGATAATATTTTCTGGGATTTCACTATTATCAGGTTTTTCTAGGTCCTCTATAAGTTCAGCCAAAGATAATGGTTTCTTCCAATACCTGGGAACAAATACCACCCAACACAATTACAGTAACGGATAGTCCTACTGTCCTTTTAAAATCACATCCAATTTATCGTACGTATGCTTGACTTATAATTTGCCTATAATGAGTTTTGGCATTGTGGAAATATTGTTTGACTCATTACTAGATAACATATTCAATAAATATTCTTAAATAATAAATTAGACAAAAAATACTTACCACGAATCATGGTCACACTCGACGAAAAATGCCACCACAAGAAGTATTGAAAACATTCAACAGATAACAAGAAACGACTTGTCATGTACATTCATAGTAAGTACACTAGAACACAGTACAATAGTCAAACAATAGCGACACCTCGAACAGAATTGTGAAACTTCAAAAAAATAAGGCAGATACCTACGGGCCTTTATAAAGGACGGTAGGGTCATATGGATACGAAAAACATTAGTCAACAGCTACAATAATGCAGTAATGTTTATATGTTGAGGCTATTCGGCTCCCTTGAAGTGGATGTGTACCAATTTTCAGCTTGATTAGCCATTTTGTTTCTGAAATATACCTACCCAGTGGAAAAAATATTTTCTTCTTTAAGACGCCATAACTTCTTAAGGAAGCACTTTCAAGGTTTTGTTTTGGTTTAATCGGTCCCAGGTGACCTCAGGAAGGGGTGTGGGTCTGAATACCGACAGCCGCACTCCCGACAGCTGAAATCCCGAGAGCCGAAATCCCAAGAGCCGAAATCCCGAGAGCCGAAATCCCGACAGGCCACAATCCCGACAAACCAAAATCCCGACAAACCAAAATCCCGAAAGACAATATCTCGACAAGCCAAAATCCCAACAGCCGAAATTGCAGTAATCCAAGCAAGTGGACGCGTTACTCGTTACGGCACCGATGAAGGTTTTAGTTTATTGCTGCGGCGTTTATTTGCTGTGGCATTTGTCCCTGCAGATGAAATTCCGACGACGTTTGATGTTCTTAAGCATTATTTACCACCAGAAGCAAATGAGGTAACGGAATGGTTTGAGAATAATTACGTAAATGGAAGAATATGCAGATATTTACGGAACGGTACTGCAGTTAGAGCTCTACCAATCTTTCCGCCAAGTTTGTGGTCAGTGTTTGAATCTGTAGAAAATGGAATTCCAAGAAGGCAGAATAATGTGGAAGCTTGGCATCGCAGATGGGAAAATTTAGTTAGGGGTGCACACGTCGGTGTATACAGAATCATCGAAGAGTTTCGAAAAGAACAAGCGCATGTAGAAACGCAAGTAGAGTGTATAGTTCATGGTGTACAATTGCAAAAACGGAAATTGTGTTCGATTAACAGAGAAAGAAGAATTTTAAGTGTTGTAGGTAATCGTAATAATAACGAAATTATGGACTATATACTTGGTGTTGCACATAATGTAAATTTCTAATACTTTCTTAAAATTATTCTAATACCTAAATTTAATGTTAATGTAATAAATGTTTAGTTATAACTCAATTCTTATGTATTTTAGTTTCTTTATTTCAGTTACACTATTAACATAACATCTAACTCGGTATTACCCTACACCGAAAGGTAAAAAGGGATCAGATTATGTATACAGGGTTATTCAAATTCGACCGGCACCATTGGGATCTCGCTTATTATAAGAGATAGAGATTCGTTTAAAATGCGGCAAAGTTGCGGAATTTTATGATTATTAATAATCTGGAATGAAAATTGAAGTAGCTGCTTTTGTTTCGTAAATACGGGCAAAAAACGAAAAAAATCGATTTTTGTTTTTCCACTCTTATTCCTTTATTTCCAAAAATTTTAAAAATCTGAAAACACTTTTCCACAGCAACTGTTTCTTCTGGATATTGCTGTCTAATCATATTTGAAATAGCACGTTTCGTTTTTCTGGAACCGTCATTAACTTCATTTTTTTAAATAGCGGCGCTCTTTTGTTTTGGCGCCATTTTGTGGCATTCATTTTTCTGATTTCAAAAATGTATAACACTCTAGCATTCGCTCTTCATTATAATACAAAAATTTGCAAATTAGTAAATTATTATTACTAATAAGGGTAACAGCTGTAAAACAAAAGACGGCGTAACTCTAAAACAAACTAGAAATAGACGCTTCTAGTCGAAACAGAAGCGCAAGCAGTTGTAGTTTGACAAGCTCAAAAGTGATTCATCTTATTGGTAATTTGTAAGATTTCATTTAAGATATTTTAAAAAATGGTTTTTTCAAATGAAGAGAAATGTGATATGATGCAAGCGTTTTATACTTGTCATAAAAATGCCTTACTAGCCAGCAATCGTTATTTAGAAATGTGTCCAGAAAGGAAAGAAGCAAATAGAAGATTTTTTTTAGAACTGCATCGAAATTTAATTGAATACAGCTCATTTAATAAACCTCGTGAAAATTACGGAAATAGAGTTTTAGAAGATAACACTGAAAACATTCTACAAGAGTTTTGATTAATTTGCAATTTTTAATTATAACATTTTTGTAATCTATAGTAATTTTAGATAAACAATAATCCTACCGCATCCACAAATGAAATAGCTTTAAATTTAAATTTGCCACAAACAACAGTGTGGAGAGCGTTAAAAAACAACCATTGCAAACCATATAAAATTCATATTTGCCAATCTTTAAGACCTGGGGATAATCTTAGACGTTTAGAGTATTGTAACTGGTTATTACAAAAAATTAACGATGATGACAATTTTTTAAATTATAATATATGGTCAGATGAAAGCAAATTCACAAATCAAGGGCTATTTAACCGAAACAATGAACACTACTGGGCCGTAGAAAATCTTAGAGAGTATAGGGAAGTAAGAAACCAAGTACGTTTTGGTTGGAACGTTTGGGCAGGAATATTGGGAAATCGAATTATAGGTCCATTCATTTATGAGGAAAATTTAAATGGAGAGCGGTAATTTTTTAAGAACACAGTTGATGGAGTATTTAGAGAACATTTCTTTGCGTCAATTACCCCATGTATGGTTCCAGCAAGATGGCGCCCCTCCCCATAACACTGTTGCAGTTAGAGCGTTCCTTCACCAGGAATTTCCAGATAAATGGATAGGTAATGCAGGTGCCGTAGAATGGCCAGCAAGGTCTCCTGACCTATCGCCTCTCGATTTTTTTTATGGGGAACTTTGAAAAACAGAATCTATAAAGAAAATATAAACAATGTGGAAGATCGTCGAGCAAATATTATTAATGGTTTTGCTTCGCTTCAAATAAGAGATATTCATAGAGAAGTAAACAACATAAGAAGAAGAATAAATTTATGTTTACGTGAAAATGGGTCGCAGTTTGAGCATCTTCTTTAAGATTTTTAGTTGTTTTTTCGTTAGTTTCTTGTTATTTTGATCAATAAAATTTTAAAATGTTATAAACTGTTTAATATGGTTGACAGCATTATTCCAATGTGTCTTTTTAAGTTTGCAAACAAAAATAATGCAAGCAACGTGTTCATTTATCTGAAATAACAAAAAAAAGTCTTTTGTTTTACAGCTGTTACCCTTATTAGTAATAATAATTTACTAATTTGCAAATTTTTGTATTATAATGAAGAGCGAATGCTAGAGTGTTATACATTTTTGAAATCAGAAAAATGAATACCATAAAATGGCGCCAAAATAAAAGAGCGCCGCTATTTAAAAAAATGAAGTTGATGACGGCTCCAGAAAAACGAAACGTGCTATTTCAAATATGATTAGACAGCAATATCCAGAAGAAAAAGTTGCTGTGGAAAAGCGTTTTCAGATTTTTAAAATTTTTGGAAATAAAGGAATAAGAGTGGAAAAACAAAAATCGATTTTTTTCGTTTTTTGCCCATATTTACGAAACAAAAGCAGCTACTTCAATTTTCATTCCAGATTATTAATAATCATAAAATTCCGCAACTTTGCCGCAATTTAAACGAATCTCTATCTCTTATAATAAGCGAGATCCCAATGGTGCCGGTCGAATTTGAATAACCCTGTATATCTAACTCGGTATTTCGGCTTGTTTAGATTATGGCTTGCCGGTATTTGGACTAGTCGGGATTATGGCTTACCGGGATTTCGGCTGTCGGGATTTCGGCTGTCGGGCTTTTGACCGGCAACGCCCAGGAAGTTGTGCTACGCTGTGTCTCCTCTTATGCTCAGGACACCCTGTAGACATAATAAAATATACCCAATAGACATTGAGAGAATTGTAGGTTATGTTATAATCACAGAAAGAATACACAATTAGGAGCTATAAAGCCACAATTAAATACAGAAATAATAAAAAGTACCCAATGAGCATTGAAAGAATTGTAGGTTAAGTTATAATAAAAAAAAATTACACTGGGTACAGCCAATAAAACTACTGTAGTAACCTTGGTTCCTAGAAAACAGGAGTAAGGCGATTTACATATAACAAATTTTTAAATCTGTAACTTGAATACAAACAATTGGGAGTTATATTATTTAATTTAAAAATTGTTCTGTTTTCCAACTTTTTGCATAGTAAAGTATATGTTGTTTAACGTTGATTGCTATTTTGATCAGATACATCGGGAAGACCGAAACTTAAACTTCAACCAAGAACAGTAACAGTCCCAGTGAACGCTGTAGCAGAGACTTCACAAACTTCTACTATCTTTGGGGGTGCAAGGCCGCGAGAAGAAAATATAGAAAAGAAAGGAGACGAAAAACTATAAGAACTGTTGTTTGTGTGTCTTTTTAATATAAGTTATATTGTGGATTATTTAAGTAATTTTAAATCGACACTTCAAAATGCTTTGATATTGTACTAGTATATAAATGCGGCACTTACCAAAGTATTGAGTATTTGTTTTCTTTTGGTTGTGCTGTACGAAATTCATTTCCTGTATATGTGGTCATCGAGAGAAGGTACGTTTGGGACTTGCCTACGGCTCCTTACAATGGCGGTGGGGGAAGGAGGAAAGGAATTTGGCTTTGTAGCTACGGTTGGTTCTTAACAAAGTACTGGCTTGTTTAAATATGACACTATAATCCACTGAATGCAGACTTCTTGTTTTGTTTTACTAACCTTGTGTTAGGCAATTGTTGAAACTCCCTTGATCGATAAGAAAACATGCAAATAATTGTAAAGGTTTTATAGTTACATTTTACAATATAAGGCAACTTTATTGGTTGCTGCTATTGCTTTATGATTTTTGTAAAAAGATTTGAAACATTTATAAATTAAACTTAACAACTCGTCTTACATAGGAAATAGTACATAGTTATTTGGTATATATATTGAGCATTGTAAAAACGGTGATCATTTTGTGAACTTATTTTTGTTTAATATTATATATGTATAAAATGTACCAGTTTTTTGCAATGCTTCTGCATGTACTTTACACATTTTGTGTAATTTGACATGCACGTGTAATATAAATAAAACAATAAAACTGGCTTTTTTCGCTTTTTTCTTGGAAGCATTCTCTCAATCCCATTTACTGTGTTATGTTTGTTATGTAAAACCTCTACTCCTAAGGTAGAAGAGGTCTAGATTCAATAAAATTACTTAATATCAACTAAAACTATTATTACTGAGTTTTTATTAATTATTGTATGTGTATCGTGGTTTAAAAACCTATTTAAATAATACAGAGTAGCAAATTATAAAAAGATGTAAAAATCCTGTTTTGTCAGTTGTTTTACCTTAGATGTATCTAAAATGTAGTGTGATTCTCTGGCAAAAAGTACCTACTAAAATATTTATACACAACTATTCATATACATTATATACAGGGAATTTTTCTTTTTAGTATACATTGCCTATGTATACATTTAAAAGAAACGCGTCAATTTCGCCTATTGTGTATGCAATCAACTATACCGACAACTAAAAATCAAACAAACGTCACTATAGTTGTGAATTATTTGAGTATGAAGGTTATGTTGATACAGTGTTTATATTAAATAAGTATTTCACCCTGTATATAGGACGCAAATGATGATGACTTATTTATTAAATAAAAATCGACAGGATGATGTTCCCGTAAGGTCCGTGCATATTATATTTCTTTTGTACAAAACGCACACATCAGCGGCTAAGTAGTGTAATGGTCAGCATGGCTGCCTTCCAAGCAGTTGATCCAAGTTCAATTCCCGGCAATCACAAACTTTTTTTAATTATTATTATTCAACGTAGCATAAAATATTTCATTTCATTTCTTCGGTTAAAACGTGATTACTTTCAGTTTTTATTTTATGGGAATTTATTACGCATCCCTCTGATTTAAATTTTCTAACAATTGTTTGACA
>JABXWE010029934.1:0-22002 GCA_014611495.1 Limonius californicus
ATTTACTAGGCAGAATACCTCGCTGGTTTGCCATTGCCTTGCGAGGGAGAACGGCCGTTAAAAATCCGATGTTCCGGTACTGGGAATTGAACCCAGGACCCTCAGCGTAGAAGTCTAACGCGCTAACCTCTAGCCTACGGCCGCCTCTCAGAAACATTATGGTAAACTGAAAATGCTATTTTCAAAATATTATATTTGGAACAATATTGTTCCTTCTTATTTGCTTAACATCCGATATCGCAAAACTTCCAGATATTCGAGAAGGGTTCTATACTGAGCAGAACGTTTGAAGGTTTTAACACATGGAAGCCAACGTAAATTATTTGCAAAAGGCGGCTGAAATATAGTTTTAAAATATAACAGTTTTCTATAAGAAGGTTGTGTTGCAATGCTATAGAATATTTACAGTTTGATTAATAACTATGACGTCATATTAAACATATTTTTGTAATATATCTTTTGCTTTGCCTCAAAGTTGTAGCATTTTAAGCAACATGAAAGTTTATATCTTTAATTAATACTTGTATGTAGAATCACAGTAATTTCAGTGTGCATAAAAAATAATTTATTTAAACATAGACATTTTCTACACAGTTTTACTATTTGTTATTCTTCAAAGTGCAACATTACAACAAATTTAATTATCACACACATTTCCTCTTCCAAATGTCTCTCCGTTCAGAAGTATTCGAGTGCAAACATTTTTGCGGACTAATATTCCAGTGTTACAAAATATGCATGCTTGTATGCCTTTTCATTCAAACATCTCTATTTTCAAAGTCTTTGCACACGGGCGAGTGTCACCACAAGGAAGACACTCGCCCGTGTGCAAAGACTAGCTTGTCTGGGCATCACGGGCGCAATGCGCACAACCCCGACAGCGGCCATGGAAGTGCTGCTGGGACTCGCGCCCTTTCACCTTGTGGCTGATGTGTACGGGGCAATGGAAACCAACTCAGGAAAGTGTGGGACATGCCAGAGTTGCCTCCAAGTTGAAGGCGACCACTCCCGTTTCTTCAATGGGAAGTGATGGCATGACCCCCTACTTCTCGTTTAGTATATCCTACAAGGTTCACATCCCTCTCCGGGATGAATGGTTCTCGGACGATCGGCCCTTTCTTAAACCCGGCGGCCTAGTTTGGTACACAGACGGGTCACGGAACAGGAAAGGTGCCGGCGCCGGTGTATATGGGAACAAACCCAGGGTCAAACTCAAATTTGCTCTAGGAAAATATCCTACGGTCTTCCAGGCAGAAATCTTCGCGATTACTGCCTGTGCGAACGAAATCCTCAACAAACATCATAGAGGTAAATATATCTACATTTGCTCAGACAGTCAAGCGGCCATTAAGGCCCTAACATCTCCCAAGATAGAGTCTAGGCTTGTCGAAGAATGTTGAGCCACTCTCGTCAAACTCTCAGCTGAGAATTACGTGAAAATCCTATGGGTTCCGGGCCATAGTGGAATAGATACGTGGCAATGAGGAAGCTGATACCCTAGCTGTGGCTGGGGCCTCTGAACCTTTATTAGGTCCAGAGCCAGCTTTTGGAATAGCTCCCAAACATGTGAGGCACGAGATCTGGAATCACGCAAACGCACAATTTCAGCACTCTTCCATGGACACCTGAACAGTCATCTCCACACTATAGGGATTGTGCTAAACAACCAGTGTAGGAAATGTCAAGAGCAAGAGGAAACCTCTGAACATGTCCTCTGCAAATGCAAGGCATTAGCAGCCTTAAGACATAAACACCTTGGATCTCCCTTATTTGAACCAAGAGACATTCAAGACACGCCCTTGAACAGGATTCTGTCCTTCGCTGAAGCGACGGACCTGTTCAGGGAGTGAGGTCTTTACCCCTAGGGAGCACAATGGGCCCTGGTGGCCTAAGTACAGGAGCTTTGCTCCGACCCAAGAGTCATCATCATCATCCTCTTCCAAATGTCTCTCCGTTCAGAAGTATTCGAGTGCAAACATTTTTGCGGACTAATATTCCAGTGTTACAAAATATGCATGCTTGTATGCCTTTTCATTCAAACATCTCTATTTTCAAAGAGTCTATTCGAAAATCTTTTCGTCCAAATGTTTCAGCGTTAAAATGTTTCATCGTTCGTCTTACTCGCGTCAAACGTCCCTATGATCAATTTTTCCGCAGTCCAAACATTTACGTGTTTATACATCTTTTCGTACACACATATTTCTGGTCAAAGATTCCGTGGTCCAAGCATATATCCCTTCAAACATTTTACGTTTTGGTATTTATACAACTATTCGTTCAAACGTCCGCCCTACGTTCAGAGAACCCTACTTTCAAACGTCTGTTATTCACACATGTTTGTTCGAAACGTTCAGCTTTCAGATGTGTCTCCGTTCAAACGCACGTGTGCCCAAACTTGCATGCAACCAAATGTTTGCGTATTTATACACCTTTTGGTACACACGTCTCTTCGTTGAGACTTCGCGACGTCCAAATATATATATATATATATATATATATATATATATATACATTCAAACATCTTAGCATTCAAACGTTTCAACGTTCAAATACCTCGCCATTGAAACGTACCGACGTTTGAGTCTGTGCATACCTTTTAGTTCAAACGGCTCTTCGCTCCAAGATCCCACGTCCAAACATAAGTAGATTCAAACATGTTTGTTTCCAAAAATTCAGCGTTTAAATATCTCTCCGTTTAAACGTATCTGCGTCAAAACTTTTGTAACCAAACGTGCCTATGATCGTATGTTTGCGTGTTTATATGCCTTTTACTACAAACGTCTATGTGTTTAAAAAACCTCGCACCCAAAATATTTATACGTCTTTTCGTTTTAACGTCTCTTCGTTCAAAGGACTTCACGTCCAAACATATGTAGACTCAAACATGTTTGCTTTCAACAATTTCGGTATTCAAATATCTCGCCATTGAAGCGTACTAACGTCAAACGGGTTTGTTACTAACCATACCTGTGTTCAACGTGACGTGTTTATACAACTTTTGGTACAAACGTCTCTACGTTCAAAGAAACCCACTTCCAAACGTCTGTTATTCAAACGTGTTTGTGTGAGAAAGTTTCAGCTTTCAGATGTCTCTCCGTTCAAACGTACCCATCTCATACGTGCCTGTGTCAAAACTTGCCTGTATTCAAACGTTTACGTATATATAGATCTTTTCGATCAAACGGCTCTTCCTTCCAAGACCCCACGTCTAAACATAAGTAGATTCAAACATGTTCAAAAGTTCAGCGTTCAAAAATCTTTCCGTTTAAACGTATACGCGGCAATAGCGTCTGTAACCAAACATGGCTGTGTTCATACGTTTGCCTATTTATACGCCTTTTAGCGCAAACGTCACTGCGTTCAAAAAACCTCGCACCCAAGCTTCTGTGCATTTACACAAATTTGTGTTCGAACGTTTCAACGTCAGGATTTCGTTTTCCTTCAAAGATCCCCACGTCCAAACATAGGTAGATGCAAACATGCTTGCTTCCAAAAATTTCAGTGTTCAAATATCTCTCCGTTCAAAAGTACCAGCTGCAAACGTCTCTTTGGCCAAACATAACCTATATTTAAACGTTTTCGTGTTTATATATCTTTTCGTCCAAATGTCCCCATATTTAAAGATCCAAGATTCCCGTAGCTAAATATATGTCCATTTAAACATTTTTGCATCCAAACGTTTGGGCGTTCAAATGTCTCTTAACATACTCGAGTGGAAACGTTTTTGCGTACAAATGTCCCAGTGCTTAAACGTTTGCGTGGTTATGTAGTTTTGCGTCTAAATGCTTCTGCCTTTAAACATTCCCACATCAGTGAAGTCATACGTATTTGTATCCGAACGTTTCTGGTCCATATTTTTCTCCGTTCAAAGGTATCCAAGTCAAAGCTGTATGTGACTGAAAAGTCCCAGTGTTCGTACGGTATTATGACGTACAACTATTTCTATATTCAAATTTCCCGCATTCAAACATTCGTCATCAAAATACCTTTCTACCAAAAGAACGAGATACAAAGTACGTGTTTAATTGGCAGCATGCAAACCTCCTACAAAAAAACTGGGCCGTCCGTTGACTGTACAAAATTAATTTCAAGGGAGTTAAATCTGGTGACTGTGGTGGTCATGGTGTCTAATATTGCGAACCCATCTACCTCTCGAGTTTATATTGCATTCCAAATACATGGATTCTTGGAATTGAAAAAGAATATGAGAAGGAGTTAATGAGATCATCATCTTCTATCAAAACTGACGTTCCACTTATTACTTAATAATAATATATATATTTGGAAGCACATCCACAGGATATTCGGCAGCAGCCATTTCTTCAATGCGCTAAATTACGTAATATGACAGTCAATAGACATACGAACTGCAGCTTCATAATAAATTATGTGTACAGAATGTTTCGAATATTATTTTGGTTTGCAAACGTTTGTTGAGATTTATTCCCAGATTAGGGTAAATATTTTAAAAAGGGCTGTACATAATATTAAGAATCGCTCCTTAGTTTTATATTTGTTACGTGACTTACATTGTGATATTTAATATTTAATTTATTTACTGTCTCAAAGTATCTGAAAAGGAACAAAGCAGAATTTATTACTACGTAAAAATTTGCCGAACCCGTGGGCTGCACAACACGGCTTGATGGGCAACTACTCTTAAAAAAAACATTAAATAAACAGGGTTGAGATGTAGGATATGTAGTTGAAGCGTTCAACACTTTCTAAAATATACAAGGACGTAAGAGAAAGGTTCAGTCTTTTTTCTATTAGAAAAAACTTAATGTGTATGTAATATGTAGATTAATAACTATGTGAAAGTGCTTTTTCGGTAATTGGCGCCTACCAGTTCACAGTGGTGCGATGGACAGACTTGCTGTGATTTGTCGGACTAGGACTTAAATTTATTGTTGGTAAATATAGCATAGTAATGATAACATTCTTGTCACAAATACTACTGCGAGCAATGCGCTTCAATTTTATTTAAAAAATTTTAAAGTCTGTTAAATATAATGAGATGTAAGTTGTGGCCTTTGTAAATATGCGTAACTATAGTTGGCATAGAGCTATTTGATTAAACCGTTTTAAGATGGTACCTGAAGATAAGCGCATTACAAGCAACTTATCTAGAGCCGGACTGAGTCTACATTTTTAACTCATTTTCAGTTGTAATTGTATTTAGAGAATGCAAATCAATATACAGTACCTGGCGTAAACATTTTATCTAAATGACTTTTAATTGATATTTAATGTATTTATTCCTAAAACGTCTTTCTTCAAATAAAATCTTAAATGCCGGTCCTGTTAAATTATGTTTTTATTCTGTTTTAACTTTCATTTTAAGCAAATTAGAGATTTATTTTTTCAAATAAAATTTTAGAAGTCCTGGTATTTTACCTGCAGTACACCTTTTAAATGGGTTTACATAGGATTACTACTTAAGCTTTTAAGACGGTTTAACTAAATAGCTCTACGCCAACTGGAAATGGTTAACGATCAATTATGACAATCCTTTCTGCTTTCAAACTTTAGTTCGTGCAATATAATGTACGATTTGAGGTCGTGGTAATGAAAATGTTCGGACATATGTAAGGAATACGGAGTTAATATAGATGTCTTTCAGGGTTGTTTCACTTGATCTGCCTCAACAACACTGTTTATGCATAAGTTAGTACTCGTGAAAATTATTTCAAATATGTAAAACACTCTAAAATTATGGCTACTTACTCAACACCCACTAGTGTGTGGATTTACTAAAAGTGGACTTTCGGTTTGAATAGTGGTTAAAGTAGTTTCTACTTAACATTTCTCGTCCTTCATGCAACATTTGCTGCACAAAATAATAAGTTTTTTCTGCTTTATACCAAAAAACATTAATTTAGATCAACCATTAGTATTCATAAATACAGTTTCTTTCAGGAATGGATTTAATTGAAATTCTTGTTGGGTATTATTAATTTACTTCTCTATCATTAGTTTAAATGAAAATGACTTAGGGGTTCCGTTGTTCCCTAACGAAAAAAGTAATAAACATTAATTACCTGTTTGATCAAATTCTTTTTAGTCAACAAAATGAAAAGTTTCCTTGTTTCACGAAATTACTAAATTAAACTTTCCTCCGTCCTGTTCCCTACCTAACTAATGAGAAACTGTAGTGTCAAAATTCCTCTAATTTGGCTGTTTAGCTCGAAACTCGTTCATAGCCTTTCGTCGAGAGTTTCTCATCTGTAAATATAACAGCGGTGCACTGACTTCGAGACAATTTGCAGTTTTGCCAAGGACGTACGCTCTAATTTTGTCATTTTCCACGACAAATTTAACCATACGTCCGCATTAAGTCTGTGCCAGATCTATTTTAACATCGTTTATGTATTTTGGGACGATGGGAAGGAGATTCACAGTTAATTTGACGTTTAAGGAGACAAAAGACTGAAGGTTGATTTGAAGAATTGTTGATGAAAATGTACTCGATTTAAATATTTAATTTTGCTTCTATTTTGAAACTGGCAGGTGTGGTTAAAAATAGCTGCATGTTTATTGATTCTGACAGCACAAGAAGAGATTGTAAATACAACATTGTTATTTAAAAATAGCTAAAGATTATAGATAAAATAAACTACTAAATCACAAGCTGGTGTAGACGCAAACTAGCTGCTAGCAGAGAGGAGATGTGAAAGAGTAAAGTTATGTATTTTTCTTTACTTCCCATAAGTCTCATTAAAATTTCTAAACACGAACAATCGGGTCAGAAAAGTGATTAAGGAAGGAAAGTTTCCCAAGACGGGATCCTTTTCTTTCTTGTCCCAGGCTGTTTGATACCGAAGGCAGCATATGTGAGTTATTGCTTTATTGAGAGGGATTGATTTGAAAACTTCCAATAATCGAATATTGAAAAAAATTCCGGAATAGCTATCGCTATGTAATCGCATTCAAATTTTGTTAGAAGTGAATATTAAATTTAAAATATAAACTTTAGTCCTCCATTTCTGTTCTTTGCATCAGTGTTAGGGTCGACCATACGGGGGCTGCATGTCATTTATGGAGTTCCTGGGTAAACAATCAGCGGATACGATCAGAAATTACTGGCGGCGGTAGGTAGGTAACATGCAACAGATAATAAAATACAGATTTACCGATCTTATAATAAATATTGGGCAGCTGTCCTCATTGGGGTTTCTCTGCCTGGATTGGGATTCGAACAGGACACGGAAGCTCATCTACCGGCTAGCTGATGTGGCCGCAGCACTCGCAATCATAGATTAGTTACCATAATTATGCATATTTTCTGGTGCACCAATCCTCTAAAGGGAGTTCTACAACTGGAATATATCCAGCCAGACATTCGCTATTCACTGGAGTCACGGGGAGATCTCCCCCTCAGCCCCCACGCGCCATGGGGAGAGTTAAATCTAAGTTAGCCAATCACACCGAATCCGTCCTACAACTTCGAACGGGACAGATAGAAAGATCTCTAGGCAATGAAATGCCTACTCTGGGTGTTTGCGTAGATATAGAAAGTGCTTTTGATAAATCTAACTGCAGCAGCATCGAGGTAGCTCTACACGATCGTGGGGTAAATGTTATTTATGGCAACCACACCATCATTAGGGGAACGGTTAATAGAAGTTGTCCGCAAGGCGATGTATTGTCACCGCTACTATGAAACTTAGTAGCTGGCAGCCTCCTCTTTCCGACTTAATGAGGCTGGCTTTAACACTACAAGATACGCAGATGATCTAACTATCCTGATCAACGGCAACTATGAACAAGTGTCGTGCAATCTAATGCTCACAGCACTTCGACCTACCGAATAATGATGCACGGAGCACTCTCTGGTCATTAATTCGGTCAGAGACAGAGTTCTGTTCACAAAGAAAAGGAAAATCGTGATCACTAGGATTACAACACTTTTCCAACGTTTTGAGAAGATGTCAGATGACTAGAAGTCGTATTAGATAAGAGCCTGAACTGGGCAAATCACATGGAAAATGGAAAAGGCAAGTGGCAGTGTCGTCACGTGATGGGAAAACTTTGGGGACCATCACCAAAGGCTGTCCTATGGGTATATACTGCAGTAATCAGGCTCATGCTCTGCTATGGCGCTGTAGTCTGGTGGCCCAAAATCAGGCAAGCTACCAAGGCAAACGAAAACTCACAAATCCAGAGAGTGGCTTGATTGAGTCCCATGGCTGCATTGTGTTCCACAACCACCGTAGCACTATAGGGCTCTTGGCCTCCCTCCACCAGACATTTCCGTGAGAGCGGCCCTAAGTTGCTGACTAAAGGGTTTATGAAATGATAGAGGCAACGGCGCGAGACATTATAGTATCTTGAAAGAGGCTGTCCATAGAGCGCCTCTTCTTGAGGCAGTGGTAGACTCCCTCCAACCCAAATTTATCTTCAAGAACCACTTTAGTGTCACCGCGAACACCAAAGTTGCAGTCGAACCTCACATATCCATCTTCTCTGATGGATCCTAAACAGCAGAAGGCGCAGCGAGTATCTTTTCAGAAGACCTGGCCCTACGCGAAAGCATAAAACTAGGCAAATAAAAGACCGGCTTTCAAGACAAAGTGATGGCTATAATGCAGATTACAAACACAATTCTGAAGCGTCGTATCCAAAGTAAAACAATTAGAACAGCTAGGGACAATAGAGCGGCTCTACTGGCCTTGAATAAATCCAAAATTGTTTTAGGTGTGGTTCTAGAGTGCTACCGTACGCTAGAGCTATAGTATCTGGCAATAATATCTTAGAACTCACCCGGGTAAAAGGGCATGCAGGACTTATGGCAACGAGCAGGCAGATGCTGTGGCGAGACAAGGCTTGGAAATACCTTTTCGGGGTCCAGAACTGCTAGATATCATAATCAAGAAATCCAAACACATCGTTGCAACAGATGGACCGAAACAATAAAATGACGACAGTCAAGGATGGCCATCACACGAAGAGTTGAGATATTGCGTATGTCTGCCAGGGAGAAAACTACGACTATCGTAGGAATACATAAGCGCATGCAATGGATGGGGTTAGCTGATGACCCAACCAGTCGAAGTTGCTAATAAAAGGACGTTTACCTTCTGTGCGATTGACCTACACTCGCACAAATCAGAGGACCCATGTTAGGGAATTCCAATCCGATATGTCCAGGATTCGCAACACACCTCTGACAAGTTCATCGGAAGGGTGCGTGGGCTTGAATGAGTAAGCTAGATTGGTGTTTGCTGTGGGGTAGCACAATGGGCTCGCCTTTATGAGGTCTAAGTGCACGTAAACTTGTTGACCCTCTCCTCTTAGTCCAGATTCCTCCGCGCAAAACTCAGCCTATGCTATCCTGGCATTGTTGTAACACTCACAATAACAATAATAAAGGTTCGACGCTGCCAGCTGACTACCTCCCCTATATTTGCTAGGTAAAAATGACTAAACATGCCACATACATCATCTATCATATAGCCAGTTATATGTCGTAAGTTACTGTTTTCAACAACTACTTACATAAATACATCAATGTTGTAAAATCAAAATAATATGACGCAGGACTGTAAATCACAGTAGTGTCGTGTAGATAATTCGCAACAATTCGAGTAAATACAAATAACACTTCGTGAGATATATACCAAAATCTCGCTAACGCAATAATACACACACGTCCAGACACACACATGCTACGCCACGGTCGCTACACCTGACCTCATATTCACATAATAGACACAGAAATGGTAACCTCGCCCCAGCAATGGGGATAATCACATGGAAATCACTTAGTAGATTCGCAAACGCTATTAACAAGTGATTACGCCAATATACCAACAACACTGTCTTGGGTAGACTTCCTATGCTGGAGGCCCTTGACAGCTACTCCGTGTATACCCTCAAGATTCCGAGAACTACTTGGCATGCCCGGCCTCTTCTTCAAACTTTTTTAATCTCTGCCGGGTGTTGTTATGAGCCGATAGAAACTACGTGTATGTTTAAAAGTATCTGTTTGTTGAGCGTACGTTTAAGTAATATTAATAGTAGACAAAAACCACGGCTTAAAATTTAAAATTTCTTTCTAACTTATAAAAAAATTCCATGAGGTTTGGACCTATGAAAGGATTGAAATTTGATGTGAGCTGATCAAGCATTTAAGGGCAATTTCAGCGTATGTTATGTGCTCGTTCACCTGTTATGCTGCTTTAAAGTTTAATAAACAATCAATGTTCAGACCGGCATGTGCGTAATTATCAAAGGTGTACTATTTTTTTAGCTACTGCGGAAACAGTATTGTATAAACTAAATGTGTATAAATAAATCTGTTTCAAGCTTACGCAGTAGGGAAAATCTGACATGAAATAAATATCATATCAAAGAATAGATTTTATCGGAAATTACCGCAACACTCCAGGAAAATGTTTTTCAAAATATTTGCTAGTTAGTAGATAGGTTGTAGACATCTTAGTAAAAACTAAACTGAATTAAAAAGTGAAAACCATGAGTCATATGAGTTCACACACTTCAAACTGTTGGGCAACAATTTACACTAAATTTAGTTGTGTGGCCAAATATTAAGCTTAGCAATATATGCGGTAGACACATTTAAAAACAGTATTAAATTTATGTACAGCACACCATATGCAAGAAAATAAAATAAAATAACAAACTGTGATTACATAAACACGTTTCCTACACTTGCTGGAAAACATTTTGCTTTGCACATCTTCGAGAAATATTTTTAAGCGACATCCGGAATACTATCGTAAATCTGGTAGCTAAACTTAGACTAAACGCCGAAATTAGAAAGTTTTGGTCTAAATTAAGCTACACATTTTTCTATTCTAAATATATTTTACTCTTGCTGACGTACGAAAACCTTTAGAGAAATAAGCCACCGCTATTCAATGAATGAGTTCTTTTTACAAATGAATTAAACGGACCAGTTTAATTCCTTTCAAAAAAGCATAACAGTCAGCTGCTTCTGGATTAACATAACTGATTTGAATACTTTTAATCTAAATTAAAAATGATATTTTAATATCGTTGCTTGGAATTTTTCTTTTAATGGAAAGCGCTGAAGTAATTGCTATGGTATCAGGTTTGAGGGATATTTTATTAAAGGCGAACAAGTTCTCTTTTATACTAGGAAGCAGAGATCTTGTTCACCTACATTTTAAAAAAAGTACAAATAGTAGGAGTATTAATTTCAGAGTACTAGTAGTCTTCTACATCAAAATATTTATACCTTCTACTTATTATCAATACTAGTGTTTCTAACTTCTAATGAACTGGTTTGCCACGCCATCTGGATTTTCCATTTTAAAGACAACTTTCTGGAGTCTTTCAGCCTGGAAGAACAAAAATATTAGGTGGTGTTTTTCTAAAGCAGTACTAAATTTAGATACTTAAACTTTAAAGTTAGTATAATTGGCAGAATTAAATAGACTAAAAAGTTGTTTTGTCAATATAAAAAAAAACAACCGCAACAAGGATTTCCAAAACAAAAATACAAATAACAATAAAGGGTAAATCGTGACGCCTAGTTAATCGACGGCGACAACAAAAATAGTTTTATTATAGTATTATCGAAACATCAAATTTCTAAACAAGGTCCAGGTATCAAGGACAAGGGTTCGACTAGCTGCAGTCGAAGAAGGGTGGTTCGATGTAAGCCTAGGAGCCACCTGTTTAAAAAAAACCCTTTCCTCCTCGAAGATAACTTTGGGTAAACAGGAACCTTCCTGGATGTGAACTTACCTTGCTTGGTAATACTAAACTTATATTCAAGACAGAATAAAACACAATTGTAATTGACAGAATTCCAAAATATAATGATCCAGAAAAATAATTAATCAATACAAGCCAAAAGTATATATGTATGAAGCATAAAAAAACATAAAAAAATCAGGATCACAACCCCAAGTTGCATATATGTACATAAATTCACATTCATGAATAAAATGAACGGACCACAGTACGTTACTCTCTCTGATTTAATATTTATATACAGAGTTGAACCCAAAATTTCTAGGGAAAACAACAATGCGTAGATCAGTTTTAAACTTGGGAAGCGTTAATCCACTTCTAAAAAAAAAAATGTCAACCAAACCACCCGAATTCCCGTCTAGAATCGACGATATCGCGAGGCCTCGTATACGCAAAACTAGATTAATTACCCAAAATTAATGGTATATACGCACGGATAATTATAAATTTACGCAAAATTCCCCCTTTCGTTTGAACTTTAAATCAGAAATTTAATCTCGTAATCTGCAGACCATTTAACAAGTTCTCAGTGTACAAGAAGTTATTTGAATATGAACAAGAATTTTTCCAAGTAAAATATTGAACTTAATACAAAAATTTTGTCGAGTATTTATTATATTCCAACATAAATATGTCTACGCAATTAAACGAGTTGCATTTATTCGTCTTTTGATAGTTCTCGAAATTCCGTGGATGTCCCTGCACTGGAATTATCTGGCTCGCGGAATTTCCCACGTCGTTATAAATTCGATCAGTTTCCGGATGTTTCCACTCTTCCGGCTGCTATTTGATGCCTAAATAAATTCAACTGTCTTAGAAAAGAAAAAAGTGGAATAAGGACCTTCCTAAGCTTACCATACGATGTTAATTTGGCAGAAGAAAAACTCTCCAAGAGTGCACTAAATTAGGATTTCTCCCAGGGAAAATCTTACTATCACACTACCGTGTTTAAGTTTCCCCTAATCACTTGAAAATTCACAAATTGGAATAATCTTCCTAGTCGTAACGACTTCAAATAAGTCTGCACTTCTTGAGAATAGAATACGTTCTAACTTAATCCAGCTGACTGCGGTCCGAGAATCGAAAATTCACGATCGATGCGCAGAACTCAATATCAGGACAAATTTTTGAATTCGAAACCCGAAGTATGCCGTCCAAAACGCTGTAATGTGAATACACTTTTGATATACACTATGCGTCAGAAATCACACGTTACAAAATGTTAGATATCCCATTTTTCTCATGCTTCTTTGCTACGTGCTTCTCCTGCTAGATAACGCAGAAGCACGTAGACCTACAGCTTAACATCTAATGTGAATCTCGGAAATAGCAGAGAAGGTTAACGCATTCAGAAACCACACCTGCCAAAGCTGGATTGGAGAATGGTGTATGGTGGGTTGCTGCAGTAGATTATATATATAATTATATAATGTCAAATAGGCTGTTCGCTCAGTAAGACACTCAAGACAGGAAACTTTGGCGTATTGGATTGGATTATTAGCATGATTTTATTTGCTGTGTACAAAAAACAATCTAGTTTAAATGTAAAAAGACCCCTTTGTAATAATACAAAAACTAGAGAGTATGAACAAGTCGACTGACTCAACGGAAACACGTCTGTCAAAACTTTACTTCAGTAGGAGATAAACGTGTCCAAAGTGTCACCAACCTTGCAAAAATTATGGTATGAAATATAACCCGACTTTTTATTATTTATCAAAATCTAGAAACGTTATGATTATATTTGGTTGTCTAATTTTACAAACGAAAATAATAATTTGGCTGGTTGCAGTATTGCGTAATTACATTTTCTATGTTTTCTGTCGTGAAGTTATTGGTAATGGTGATCGTTGATCATGTGATCGATGAAGTGCGTTACTTGCTAGCCAAGAGGACTAGTCGTAAGTCCCTATTTACACACGCCTTTTTGCGAAGCTTAAACCGCACCGTGGAAGGCGCACAAAAGTCGTAGACGTTTACACGTTCATTTTAAGGCGACGTTTTAGTCGACAATATTCAGAGAAAATCGTTGCATTCGGGTGATTGTAACATGAGCACTGCTGAAAAAGAATACTAGCGCTGAGATAGGCAGTTTCTTTATTGTTTGGCGTTTAAAGGTATCTTTCTGCAGAAATCGATTAGTTATAATTTGAACAATCTACTATTAATATTCTACCAGAAGTAAAATTCATTTTAATATTAGTATGGTAACGATTACCTAAACAATTGTTCACAAGAAGCAGATACTTAAGAGGCTATCCAGACCTAACTCTTTTCAACAAACGTCTGCCAAGAGCACCACTTGTTAAATACTAATTTTACACTTACGGCTGATCTGGGGTCACATGGAGAAGCGACTCCAGAAAATCACAGCGGCTTTCTAAGCCTCCATAAGGATTACTTGGGGCTTCTCTCAAAAATACTGTTGTGGATTTACACAACCTCGATCAGACCATGTTGCGCCTTTGGTATGGTGGCCTGTGGTGGCCAAGTGTCACTACCAGGACTAAGCCGACCACAATTCAGAGCCTAGCAAGCATCAGCATTATTGGTGCCATGAGAACTGTGACACTAGCGTTAGTCCTGAAAATCTCCTAGTATTGGCGGAAGTTGGGATGGGGTAGCCATAGAGTATAGCGAACCTGCAGAAAGGAACCCCAGATACCCACCTATGGCCACATTACGGTGCTCACTTCTAGAAGGAACACAATACACTCTTTAATGCGCTCAGCTTACACGGGCAGAAGGTATACGTTTGGGAGAAGACTATCTGTTCTATACCACTCTAGGCAGGATTGGGAATAGAACAAAGAGAGATTCATCTCATTCACTGAACCTATATAGGTTCCAGAAACGGTGACTGGACGAGTGCTGGCGTCTATGGACACAGACCCAGAACCAAGTTAATTCGCCTGCTGGAAACATCTACAATGATCTTTCAGATAGAAGTCTAAGCACTGCTAACCTTTGCCTAAGGAAACATAAGTCACTCCTACCTAAACAAACATCAACATTTGCTCCGACAACCAAGCCGCACTGAGGGTCTTAAAAACCCCCAAAAAAACCTCAAGACTGGTATATGATGTCACGCCTTTAATCTTTACTACATACAAAATTTAGTTTAATTACAAAAACAACCTCGCAACTCCGCCACTGCTTAGATAGAAATTAACAAGTTTACAAATGCCAGTATCCCGGAAACACAATCGAAGAAGGAGTAGGTTCCAACAAATAATTAATTAATAGGCGCCACCGACTTGTAATCTACTAACATTGTCCGAGGTGGTAAAATGGGAAGTCGGACCCTAAGATTGTTAATCACCTACCTTTTCTATCTCGTATCTCCCTTATGTGGCTTATTTACAGATCGTTTGAAATAAAAGGAAAGACAAGTTGCAACCAAACCTCATTTAATGAATAAATATATAACACAACCCCTACAATTATAATCGTTCGAAACAGCAATTAAATAAAAACAGTCCCAATTTTACTTGGGCAAGACTCAAACAACTTATGGACTATAATTGCGCTTAGTAGTACAAAATAATGTTAAATTTTTACGCAAATACGTCATTAGGAGGCCTCCGAAGAACGATATCATTCGATGATCATAAACACCTATGAATAGCAATGTTCAAACTGAGAACACATTAAAACGCAATACCGTCCCACTCTTGGAGTACCCTATATATATAGTTTACGTAAAATTGGTTCTCCCAGTAAACGAATTATTACAAGTTGTACTTATTATCTATACATATTCTCTCTAAACCCCAAATAGTACAATACAATGACCCAAATCAACGAATGAATTAATTACTAATCGTAGATAGTGAAAATATAAATAACAACAGCCAGGTTATAAAATTTAAAACAAACAACAAACAATTTTTATTTCACTTCCCTTTCAATTTGACACGGCTATCATTACGACTGCACTCCAGATTTGTTATCACCGGCTTCAGCCGTGTCTGTTCCGTCTGTGCCAATCAATGGCCCCAAGGTAACTCTGCGAAAACTGCTTATCACTTTGGGCCAAATGGTAGAATGCAGAATCTTTTGGATTTTAATTACGGTTTTCCACCCGTGCGACGTATTTTGCCTAAATTTAATCGTTTGATATTAGAATTACAGTTTAGGAAAGATTTAAGACTGAACAATTTCTATAAATGTTTAACTCACCAGTTGATGGGACTGGCATACCAACAAAATATCGTCTTGACCGGAATAATTTTTATATTGGACAATTAAATTCTTGGAGTATCAATACTTCTTCAATCATAGGCAACAACTCCGGTATAGTGAGTTTCAAATCGGAAAAATGCTTTCCAAATCGATAGCGATTTAAATAAACTTCAGTCACTGTACACAATTACTGCCGATCAGAACGTCGATTTTTAAGTGACCTCTTTTCTAAACTAGTCTTTCAAACTTTCTCTTCCCCCCCTCAACTTCCGAAATCTAATACCCTGTGTTTCCGCCGACAGTGTCAACTTCGAAATGCAAACATTCCTAAAATTAATTCGCCACTAAATATGTAGAATGGGTTGCCTTCAACTAGGTGCGGAATTCGTTACAATGAGCCTCGGAATTCTTTACAAACCCTGACGATCAACAACGTTGTAATGCTACAGTGAGTACCTGGACACGCTGGCATTGTCGAGATTGAAGAGGCAAGAATGCGACCAAAAGATTCCCGCATCGAAACACACCATGCAGTCACTCCCTCTTAACTTATTAGCAGTTTAAAGTATCCAAAGAACTGCTAAAGGATGCTTTGAGGATGATAACAAGCTGCTGTACGGTGAAAAAACAGTTAACCCCTACTGGCGTTGGAAACACCGCTCTCTGTTGTACGAGTACATATGCAACGAACGAAAAAACCCAGCTTGGGCCGCACTTAAGTAGAGTCTGCCAATAACCAGTATCTTGGGTTTCTTCATAGCACCCTGGCTGTTTGACCGCTAAAAATATGACTGAAAGTATAATGGACACTATTGCCTAAATAGCGGGCCCTCGGAGATCACCGTACCATGACAAGAACAACAACAAGAAAATACTAGCTGGAAGTTCTGATATCCAATTTATAAAATATATAATATTTGGTGTGTAATCTCTTGTGCGTAATTGCTAAATTTGTTTTCGTGCGTTTTTCCGATTGAATCACATAAGTCCAAGATTTATATGGTTTTTCGTAATACATCAGAATATTGTACATTCCGCAATCTTACACCTAGCACGTCAACGTACAATGTGGTACATTGTGTTGTAAAATGTCGTCTTCTGAAGAAGTGGTTGATAATGATGTTCCTCAAAACACAAAAAGGGCCTTAAACAGCTTATATATAAGTGTGAAAAGATTAAGAGAGCCAGAGTAAAGGGAGAAAGTTATGAAAACTATAAAGGAACTGTTGTGAATAGAAAGACAATAGGAAAATCTTCTAGGTAAGTTGCTAACCTCAAAAATTTTTATGGGTTAGTCTGTACAGTACTCCGTTTATTCGTACAATTGTGCTTCCGGAAAATACCTGACGAAGACGAAACCTAAATTTTTAATAAATTTGACAACTTTGATACAAAGAATGAACAGGATGCGTACTTGCAAGCATTGATTGAATGTACTGAAGTTGCACGCAGACGTCGAAGAGCACGTTTTGTGAGAAAATAGGGATAGGTATTCCGTTGTCGAGCCCGAGAAAATGTAGTGTTTGTAAAAAAGCATTTGCGACTGTGTATGGCATAACTCATAATCGTAGTTGAAGATTAACCAATCTCCTGACTAATGGATAAACACCGAAACACAAGCGAGGCAAGAAAACTCCTAGACATGCAAAATTTGGGAAATTTATAAAAGCTGTAAAGAATCACATACGTTAAATTTCAGTGAAAAATGCTTACTATACCGGCCGTGAATATGGATATTTGAGCGAAAAATTAGGTGTCAAAACCATGTATGTATATTTTAGCTCAATCTGAACATGCCGACGTAAAATACAGTTATTATCGGCAAATTTCCAAAGAAAGATTTAGTTCATCATTCGGACTCCCTCAGGTGGTCACCTGGTGACCTGCGAAATATTATCGATAAAAATAAGGTGAAAAGCTTTAAACGATATAGCAGAACGAGTAGCAGTAGCTGAGAAGGTGGTCCATCAAGGAAGGACGAAGAAATTTTATATGCTAATGCAAGATATTGAACATCTATGTCAAAATGATTAAACAGTTGCAGCATTTTGTGTCGACTATATGCAAAGTCTCTCGCATTGCCTTCAATTCCCGTGTAAGACACATTCAATCCACATCAATTAACAATGAATGTTTTTAACATCAATAATATAAAAACTGGTAGAAGTTATTTTTATATCTACCACGAACGTTTGGCGCAAAAAAGGCCCACACGAAGTTCGTTCTTTTATAATTGACTGTATAGAAAACGGTATTTCTAACGATATTAAGCACCTCCACGCAAACGATAGAATTTCTTTACTAAAGTAATATACACAGAAGTAAAGTTCGCAAAAAAGTTTACTGTTCGTATGGTTCATTACGACAAGAATTACGAATCATGGCGGCCCAAATTCTATAGAGGAATGTTTGTCTACGGATTCTTATGGACGAAATGTGAAAAGAGAAGATTTGCTTTATGCAGTTTACGCATGTGGAAGAACAGAAGGGTTACTTTATTGCACGTAATTACATTAATGGGATGGTGGAACATGAATTTCAATCAATAAGTTTAAAGAAATTAAAAAATATCCAAAAGTTTGCAGGATATGTAAAAGAGTAAGTATTCAAGATATTTATAACGAAATCTTTGAATTACCAACTGCTGGAGGTGAAGACGGCTCAGTTATTAAGTCATAATTTTTTGTATGTTTATAATTATTGAATTAAGTTTATTTTTTATATGTAATAACCAGAGTTCCTAATAAATTTGTATTTTGGGGTATTGTCTCATTTTTTTTTTAAATATTATGTTTATTTTAGAAACAATATAAAGCCAGCGCTCTTTTGATTTTTTCTTGATAATGTATAAACAAAATTTAAAAACAATGAAATAATTTAAATGACAATCCTCTTATACTAGACAAATTTGGAGAAAGCTCATGTGTTCACGAAAAACAGCTTTTCTCAATTTTCTTAAAATTAGGATGTATGGATTAATGTGGTTTCTAAAGTAACCGATTCAATAAATGTTGATGGGCATATCTGTCAATTTTTCTTGTCTTCATGTTTTCTTCATTATTTGACATTTTCATCTTGTGACAATTTATGATTTCATTGATTTATACTTAATTTTGCTGTAGTGCAAAACATAAAATGTAAAAACACAAGATGCTTTCCGTTTTAAACGTAAAACCACTCCCTAATACATTTCTACAACTAAAATAGTCTGGGTGGTGAGAAACATTCATTTTTCAGTATTTCCATTTTTATTAGCAAGATAATAAAACCATGTTTTTGCGTTTGAAATTTTTAACCTGTATACAGAAAACTAATCATGTTCGTATCTTTTAATATTCATAGACCTGGTAATTAAGGTTTTATTCGCACTCTAATAATAAAACCGTGAATAATAACGACATAACTAGGGAAATATGCACTCATATCTTGATATTAACAAACGAGTTTGTTTAATCTAGTTCCAATCCGCAAGGCCATAAACAATGCCCTTGTTTAGTAATCTACCACAGTGCATACTCTAGATTCTAGAATAAATATTCCCTTTCGCAGTGCATAAACGGAGGAAAGCTTTCGCGTTTAGTGCTAAACATTCTAAAATCTTCTACGGCAAATTAGTACAATTCACAATCGTGGGTTGTCAAACCCGATTTCCGCTTTCCCGTTCTGACTTTCCCGCAACTATCCATTTAATTTTCCATTCCCAAGAGTTAAGGGCTATTTAGAGTGGAGACTCGGAAATTTTAAACGGATTCTCTTGAAGCAACAGTTTAATAGTGGGCCAGATGTGAAGTCACAGTATTTGCGGTCAGAATAGTTTGCATATTCTAGAGTTCGAAACGACACCGGAAAGTCGTTTTATTATCTTGTTTGTCAAAACAGAAAGTATTTTCATGAAACCTCTTAGGACGGTGTCACTTTAATATGAATTTATTGATAAAAAGCACGAAAGGCGTCTAGCCTTAATGCATTTTTGGTGTTATCGTGCTGAGTCTTAACAAGTTTTTCTTTTTCACTTTCAGATAGCAATTTCGTTTTGGGTAATGCCCAGGTGCCAACCCTGTACCCAATCGTCTACTGTTCCGATGGATTCTGTGAACTTACTGGATTCACTAGGGCTCAGATTATGCAGAAGGGTTGTGCCTGCAAGTTCCTGCACGGACCGGAAACGAAAGACGAACATAAAACCCAAATAGACAAGGCCTTGGAGTCCAAAAACGAGCTCAAACTCGAGGTGATATTCTACAAAAAAAATGGTAAGTGCTAGTTTCAAATTCTGCATCGAATTAATGCAATTAATGGTAATGCAATTGCTTTGGTTCACTTCAGCGCGTTAATTCCATTACAAAATTGAACGGGGCGCGGGATTTGATCTGACCGGATTAAAAGCCAACTATGATTTCAGCTGGGCTTTTAGGGCATTAGGAAAAGTTCTAAATGAAGTTAACACTCGTTTGCACAATTCGCTCACTGAAACCATTAATCAAAATGAAATACAGTACAAAGCAGCCCCGTCCAGTTGGCGGACATTTAGGACCGCTAGGGATACGCGAAATTGCCAAATATATTCTACCTCGTCCGTTTTAATAACCAAAACTCCGCCGCATATATTAATAAAATCGCGCCCTCGTATATTAGAATAATAGCTTAAAATAGTGGGATGTAGGAAAATTACTCATGGGAAATGACAAAGCATGAAACATTTTCAGGAAGTGAAATTTATTGAACGTAAAGAGGTACTTCAAAAGGAGAGACCTCATTATATGTAACGTTCAAAGCAATTTTTGTTAAAATAAATAGATTACTGAGGTTGTTGAGCTCAGGTAACATTGGCCGTGGGTAACTGAAGATATACATTTCAATTAGGATGCGTAATTTACGTCAAAATGATAAGAGCGGTGTTGTTGTATTATTACATAATTTAGAGTCTAATGATAATAATAGAAACAAAGGCATTCCTCTGGGATATATAACAGTTCAGTGTAAATTTCATTTTCCTCAGTTTCCACGTGTACGAGTATGAAGATATACAGGGTGTCCCAAAACGTACCGTCTATATTTCCAATATGAATTCCAGAACTTATTTAGAGTCGAAAAGTCCACATAAACATATATTTTATTTCAACGAATTTTATGAAATAAATATTTTTTAATGCATTTTTATTATTTTATTTACAAGAAATGTTCAAATTTATCTCAATTGTGGTCGATACCCGGAGAAGATGGAGTAATCATAGAATAGATTAAAAAAGAGAAACGCAATAATGATTCTTATATATAAAAAAGGGGACGCAAAGAAACTGGCAAATTACAGACCGATAAGTTTATTATCACAAATGTATAAACTACTAGTTACAGGCCAATCGAGCTTTTTCGAAGATTCGTAACTATCTTGATGGAAAAGGACCTACAGCTTATCTCAAAGGAGTAGGGGGAGTTCGTGAAAATTGCTTATGGGAGAAAATCTTTAGTTGTGTACAGGGCGAGTCAAAATAAGTGGGCGCCACCTTCCAAATCCAGCTGATTGTGTAGGTCCTCGTGGAAGGCCGAGAAGCCAACAGCTTACGGGAATGGAACCTACCTTTATTGTGCCTCCACCTATATATTTAAAGCTTGCAAAATTCTTACACACCAGCAAGTACAAAAGACACAATAAGAGACAGTAAACTTTAAAACACTTATAATGAAATGTTTGACATATGACAATAGAACGAAATGGCAAGTTATAACAGAACAAGTTTGAATTACAGAATTTTAATTCTTGAACGTTCAGAGAAACTCGTCGCTGTTGACGCACAATATTTATGTTGTAATGAATCTGTGTGGCCAACGGCGTAGAGTTTACAGGAAAATTACAACCTATAAAACAAAATTTCTCTCATACTTTATACTTCAAATACAGTCCACAACTGAAGGTCGCTTCGTGTTTCCAGATACCAAAAAAAGATTCAATGATATTGAATTTTGCAAGTTGCACGTAGGCTTTCGCTTCACAAAACACAAAACTTTAGTTTTTACCTTGAACTTCCGGTGGATGGCTTAAAGCGAGGCCGGCACAATAAGACGGCGATTTCC
>JABXWE010029936.1:0-28624 GCA_014611495.1 Limonius californicus
TTACTTGTTCAAGCCAAATCCATATACATGTAAAATATTACACTCATAATAATTACCTGTGGTGAAGTTAGCAGTCCATGTAAGGGTATTATGTGTCGCATTGGAATAATAAAGCCAGAAGTCATACTTGGTCCCAGGTAATGCTTGCGAAAATTTAATAACATCACGAATATCTTTGGAAGCAATAGTTGTGTTAGGTGCAGGATGGCCATACGGAGGATAATAATCTAGTCTGTATACTACTCCGTCCTGTCCTAAGTTTCCTGGAATGTGGATAACTAGCTCTGCACACTGTATCTGCAACAAACATGTCATATTTATTATTTTATTCAAGAAACCATTTAAAATAAAGGCATATACATAAACTATTAATAAAAACAGTTGATGAGATGTTTTGCAAAAAAAAAACATCAATGTAATCTAAGTTAACTCTTCGTAGTGGAACGAAGTTCTTGATGAAGAAGAACATTTGGATTGTGGTGGTTATAACTTTTATTCGTAAATATGTATTAATTATCACATACATAATCACATAAATATAATGGTGACTGGAGCACGCTTTCACGTGCTCTTACCCACCCTTAATAACTCACACATTGATACCAACATAACTAATATAACGTAACTAATATACAATCTACTACACGATTGAAGTTTAATCCATATTTAAGAAATGTACGACAGAAACCAAAGAAATGCAGAACTAAATAATACAATGAAATCCCAACGTATGCTCATTATGGGAAGAACTAATAGGCTGTTCCCCGTATGCAGTATAGCATAAGCATTTACCTTGATCGTGAACCACAACTTTCTAGAACTTCCTCAACACAACTGTACTAAACGTTTTCCCACAGAATATTTATATAAGATAATAAGCTCACATATATGTTTTCAACTCATTTTGCAAGTTATACTTCACCTTAATTATAATATGAAGTGTTCCAAGCGAAACCAAGAAAAAGGGACAAGGAAATGAGGCAAAGTAAGAGTATATCCACTATTATAGTGAAGTAAATAAGGAACAAAGAGCAAAGGCTGGCGCATCGATTCGTGTGGGAAGGAAATATAACATGTTCGTGAAAAACTGTAAGGCCGAAAGGATTATCACAATGGAATTAACGATCAAAGGACAGGCCTTCACAATTATAGGAGTATCTCCAACTGACGACTCAAACGTAGATGTTAAAGACGATTTTGAGGAGAAACTGCAAAAAACTCTAGACGAGATAAGCCGCCGAAACGGGATAATTTTGATGGGAGGTCTAAATACTCGAGTATGTAAAAAAACTCGTAACAGAACAGTTGACCCATATGGTGAAGAAACAGTAAACGATAATGGAATAAGACTAGTAGATATATGTGACCAACACTCTCTAAGGATCACAAATGGATTTAAGCCATTAAGATATCCATAAATATACTTGGACCTAATCAACGAAGAAATACTTATAGATCTGTTATAGATTATATTATTATTAAACAACAATCAAGGAGTACAGTAAATGATGTCCGTGTGTATAGAGGAACTTCCGGTAGATCCGACTATTTTCAGGTGAAATCTCAACTGCGTTTAAAATACTATAACCGGAATAACAGATTAAACGAAAGAAACAGTTGAAGAAAATTTGGAAAAACAGGCCCCTAAATACAATTTAGAAAAACTTAATGAAGATACAATATCTTTTCTATACAAACTAAGATTGGCAGGTAAACTACGAGATGTAAGAGAGGAATGGACACTACATGAAAATCTCAAGTGTAAAATTCACGAATCTGCAAAAGAAGCTCTCGGATTAGTACAAATAAGGAGATACAGAAGAAGTTGTTACTGGTGGACAAAAACATAAGAAAATATGACGAAAGAGAAGAAAATAGCATATCAGAAGTGGTTGACCACCGGAGACCGGGGAGGTCGAAGACAGTACATCAGAATGAACTATGAAACAAAGAAAACACTCTGGAGTAGAAAGAACCAGTTTTGGCAATGGAAATGTGAAGAAATCGCCGCATTTTTAGGACATTCTAGATCTAGAGAAGCATGGAAAGCAATAAAAGGGTTGAGATCAAACAGACAGGAAATAATAACAATTGATCCAATTGGAATGGACAACTGGATGGTTTAATATGAAGACTTACTATCGGGGAAAAGAATTCAATACAAGAATATATCTTATGCGAGAGAAGAAGCACAAACACAGGTACGAGAAATAAGTATAGAGGAAATTAGAAAAGCTATTAAGGAAATGAAGAACAATAAAGCAACCGGCCCTGGAGGTATACCTGCAGAACTTCTAAAACACCCGTCGGGTTCAGTACTGGAAGAACTTAAAAAATCATATTTAATCACTGTATGTAAGGAGAAGAGGTGCCGACAGAATGGAAATTGGCCTATGTGAGTTTGATACATAAAATAGGAAATAAAAAGAGTTTATAAATTATAGGTGAATTAGCGTGACATCTTCTGTGGGTAGACTGTATTGGGGAATAATAAAAGAACGGATAGAAAAAGAGTTCACTGCGTCAGAGGAGCAAAGCGGATTTCGACTAGTCCGCTCATGTACAGACAACATCGAAAACGATCTTATATGATAAAGCACTACATCTGGTGTTTATCGACCTCCGAAAAGCATATAATAGCGTACCAATCAATAAGTTATGGGAAGAAATGAGTAACAGGGGAATAAGTGAAACATATGTAAATACCGTAAAAACCTCCGACAAGGGTGTTGTATTTCGCCCACTTTGTTTAAATTCTATTTAGATCAGGTATTAAAGAAATGGAATAAAAAATGTAAAACAATGGGAATTCAAATTGGACAAGGCTTTATACATTACCTTCTATTCGCGGACGACCAGGTGCTGCTGGCAGAAGATCGAGAGGACATAGAATATAATACAAGAAAATTAGCTGAAAAAATTGTTGATTGGGGTTTGGAGATAAATATGGAAAAATCACAGTAATTGGAAATGAAGGAAGTGAAATCGAAACATAATAACGGGCCTCCTTACACGCCACGGACACCTGAATAGTCATCTCCACACTATAGGGATTGTGCTAAATAACCAGTGTAGGAAATGTCAAGAGCAAGAGGAAACCTCTGAACATGTCCTCTGCAAATGCATTAGGGGCCTTAACACACAAACACCTTGGATCTCCCTTTCTTGAACCAAGAGACATTCAAGACACGCCCTTGGACAGGATTCTGTCCTTCGTCGAAGCGACGGACCTGTTCAGGGAGTGAAGTCATTTGCAACCCCTAGGGAGCACAATGGGCCTTGGTGGCCTCAGTGCAGGAGCTTGCTCCGACCCAGAGAATCATCATCATCATCATCTAAATCGAAACAGAAAAAGGCGTGATACAATTAGTGCATGATTTCAAATACTTAAGAGTAACCTTATCAGATAATGAATTAGACGAAGTAGACCTACTAAATAAAGTAAGAAAAGGAAAAGTTGTAACATGACAATTACACCCAATAGTTTGGAAAAAAGATATATAAAAAAAAACTAACACGCAGGTGTTTAGGACATTGGTAGAATGTTGTTCACTATAGGGGTCTGATACATGGACGATAAAGAAGACGCTTGAAACAAAGGTAAACGCTATGGAAATGGGCTATTGGAGTAGATGCTGTGAAAAAACACCGTTTGATCGAATTAGAAATGAATTAATAAGGCATGAGATGGATGTAAATACCACAATATGTGGGACAATAGAACAGAAGAAACTGCCATGGTATGGAAACATGCGGAGGATGGAAGAAAATAGATTACCTCTAAAATGCTGGAAATGGATTCCAAACAGAAAGAAAAAAAGAGGAAGACCTAGAATAAAATGGGACGAGCAAACTAAAATAGCAACGCAGAAGAGGGATTTAATAGAAGATACCGCCCACAATAAGGAGGAATGGGGTATAGGATGCGGGAAACGGCAGAGAGATGCTGTATAAAAACACCCCTATATATATATATATATATAAAAGTTTATACATTAGGAGTTATACCTCACATCTGTGTACGTAACAAATGTTTCTTAGTATCTTAAAATATTATGTTTAGGTGCCAATGGCAGGTGCCCACGTTGCTTCCGCCTAAAACCGGCCCTGCATTTATCTATAGTGGAGCAGGGAAATAATTGTCACAGTTAAATTGCCACTCTAACGGTTGGCACACAAACTTCAGATCACTATGTTCAAGAGAAGTACATTTTTTTAAAGGTATGTCCTCAATAAACACCCAATATAAAGAAAAATATTAAGTTTCTGAGAAGTGCGATACTTGTTACATATAGAATTGTGTTACGCTCCACTTCCGTTATGTTGGGCCAATATTAATTAATACTAAACATTCTTAATTATCATAATAATTTCAAAGCCGAATGTCAGACAGAAGTGAAAACACATTTTTTATCATTTCCATTAATAACCATAGCATTGTTGTCCTTTCACTTCTAAAGTTATCTAACAAAAGAATGTGGTTAAACATTACTTTAGTTCCGGTTGCACCCGCTGTTGAAAACTATGCACTATTAAATTTGGATAGAATTACAGAAAATTAATAAAGTTACATAGTTATTGTTTTGTAACATAATTATTCGTAACAAAAAAATAAATTTTGTAGGAAATATTGTGGGCCAGGAAGATCTCAAACAAATATACATACTGTAAACCACAAAATTGAGGAAGAATTCATTTTAATCTAAACGGAACTTGCGGTTAATATTATAGGTTTAATCTACCACAATCTACAGTGATCCATTGCATAGACTGTCTAGTTGTCTATGCAAACATGTTGTTTTTTATGTTATCGTAAATAACTATTGTGATACCATTGGTATAGAAAATAATCTATTAAGAAGGTATAATAGAGGAATTATAGAATTTTGTGCAGTTTTTCTTCTGCTAGCTTTATAATTTATTACAACAAACATAAAATTCCTGCGCCAAAATTTGAAAGATTAATTAATTTTGTTCCATGAGCCTAACTACCAGTGGTCTATTCTCTAATCTTTGCTAGTTATAACTAAAATTTCTGGAATTTGCTTGTCGTGTCGAGTAAAATAAAGCATGCCGTTCGGCTGAACTAAAAGAGATTTGCGAAAACCAGAACCGAGAAGTCGGTGTTTACACCGAATGCTAGTATTCGTCAGCAATAATTAAATTAGGACCTTTTATACTTACTTTCTAACCAAAGAACGACTGTGGAGTCCTAAAAATGCCATTTTAAACCAGAATTTTACAAAAATGACGTTGAACAGCAACGAAAGGCTGGTAAATCATGAGGATAGTTTGATATTTGAGGTTGTGTAGTGGACGCCAGGATGCGGTGTAATCGCCGACTTCTTGGAATGATTGTTCACAAATTTATTTTAAATGGTGAGGAGTAGATACGTCATTTTATCCGCCATAATGGTAAGTTCCAATAATTTTTTGCCTTTAGTAGTGATATTTAAAAGAAAAGTTTATTTACAAATATGTGTTAAATTTCACGATTAGAATAAATAAGTAATGAAGTCCATTAAAATCAGATTCCTTATTTTTCTATAGAAGATCTATTCTGTTTTATACAGGGCGTGTCAGCCAAGCTGTCCCTCCTTAAATTTGGTTGAAGCAACCATGTGATACATGTATCACATCAGTTAATATTACTGAATTTTTTATTACATAGAAATGCATTACAGTTGCTTTCTGTCGTGTTGATGTCTCCTGCTGTAGTAATTGATAGTTTTACTAAATAATATTAGTTGTATTAGCATTTAAGAAAAAAAGCGCCCGTTGGTGCAACCGCTCTGTAGGAAAATTTAAATTTACCTAAATCAGGAAATGTTCAAAAATGTCTGCATACTAGTCGTCACATTTTCTAATTCGTTTTCAAATGATCTTTGGATTCGCCTCGATTATTCTGTTTTGTAAGTCATATTCAATTACTACTAAACTTCGGTATTTTATTTCTTTAATTATTAAATATAGTGAAGTAATATGGCAACATATTGGTGACCTCGAAATTCATCGGTCTTCTAATGGGATAGGGTAAATACGTCGTTGAATAAAACACAGTCGATCCCATAATTATGAAGTGCTACTTTTAATTTGGACTTTTGTTAAAAGTTAATTTTTAAAATTTTTCCTATTAATTTTTCCTACAATTTCAATATTTTGTAATTTGACATTTTTACTGGGTAAGTGTAACTTTTTTGCTTCTTCTGTAATTGCAAATTGATTTATATTAGTATTTTCGTGTGAGGATGAGTCCGCAGTGGACTTGAAAACGTTAACTCAATTTACAACTTTAACATTATTATATTCTTTTGTGGGATCGACCGTGTTTTATTCAACGACGAACTTATTGGTGGCCATGAGCGCACAGCTCCTCTTCCAATCTAATTTCCTCCAAATATATTTATATAAGTAATTCCTAATAAGCCAACTGTAGTGAGCAACCATGTTGCTACCAAAGTTTTTGTCGTGCATTGATTTCTAACAACCCGGATAAAATGTTTTGTAAGTAATTTTCATGGAACGAGTGTGGTTCAATAATATGATACGCCAAAAATAGTTACAGAAAAAACTCCCTGAAAATTGATAACACGAAAATTTTGCCTCATCGGTAAACAATTAATAACTTTAAAATAATGATCCTGAAAAAAAATTCAGTTTCCTCTGAGGTTCGTTTTCATGCAGTTCGTGCACCAAACTGAGGTGATAGGAACGAAATATAATTGCTTCCAGAATTCTTCTAACTGAAGTTCCACTATTATCCACATTCGTGCTTAGATCTCTTGGAATTACATGGGCAATCTCATTCGTTGTCTCTAACACTGCTAGTTCATTTTTCACCTTCGTAATAGTTCTAAAATTAACGCATTTACCTTCTATGCTGAAAGATGTTTCAGGATGTCTGAATATTTTTCAGACGGTGGTCTTCCAGTTAGAAAGCGCCTACTATATAAATTGAGGGCTGCAGACTCATTTCCGCGACATTCACAAAAATAAGCAGGAAATTTGCTTTTGATATTTGAAAATAACTTACTTAACATTTAAGTAAACTGACAGATCGACTTAGTATTGTCATAAGTAGGCAACATTGATTACTAAATTAAAGAAAAGGTGATGCATGCTGTATGTATGTTGGGTTGCGTCAATCACTTTTAAAGGGGGACAATTTAGTTAGCCCATCAACTATATAATTATTTCTACCTACATTTCATACTGCGAAAATAAAATAACAACAAAATGTTATTCAATTACTGATAAGTGATAATATAACGACACCTTCATTATACAGATCATAAATTATTAAAATAGGGACCTTCAATGAATAGGAGTTTACTATAGTATTTCCTAGTTTATAGTTCTTGCCTTGATAACGCTAAGCAACCAGAAGTTTTTAATAACAATAATGTCTGATTAACTTTAAGTTTAGCTCTTTACAAAATAGTTAACGTATAGGAAATACAGAATGTATATTACCAAATACGAACATTGCATTGCGTTAAGAGCATTTAATTACCCGTCCATGAACATATAACAAATTTAGTTTGGAAAGTTTTGTTAGTTAGAGTAAGAACAGCAATACTTATTGAAAAATATTTTTAAAACTTGCTGTATTATTGAATGTTAAATATTATGTATACTACATCAACAATAATGTTATTCTGTATGGTCAGCGGTCACCCACAATCAGCCGGAGTTCGAGGTGACGTGTTTCCCCCCTAACGCTTATAGGATTTACATCCTTACATGTAATATAAGTGGTTATTTAGAATATTATATTTGTGGCTCGTACTTTCCTTGTCTTACGGATTCCTTAGGTATTTCGTTATTTGAGTCTACTAGCTAAGTGTTTTGAGAATCATGCCATAAAATCAGTTGTCCCAACAACGTCAACATTAGAAATATTGCAAAATGATATTAAAAAGTTGTACAGAATTCTGCTCTGTTTAAGCTATACGATAATTCCGCATTCCTTCCACCTGTCTCAAGTAAACTTTATTAGAAATTAAATTGAAGAGCAGTGTTCACAATAGTATTCAATGAAAAAGAAAAGTTCCCTACTATAATTTTTAATCAATTTAGTTTGAATAACGTGGCGGCAAATGTACTATAACAAAGATACTAGGGCCTAGATAACTTATAGTGACACGCACGGCCACACAGCCGCGTAAAAAGACTATTTTGCCTCTTCTAAATATCTAGTAGCATGTATGTATAAAGAAAATAAAATACCAATAACCTGTTCGATTGAATAGTAGTATTTTATTATTATAAAGCTTTCACAGGTCTTATAGGCCCAACGCTTTGGTTTGAGACAAGGCTAAGTTAGTTTGTGCAGTGCACAACAGGGCCCGACTCGGCGGCTTACCGTGTTGGTGTGAAACCGTGCTTGGCTTGCCTGGTGTGTGGTATATTCTTGTGTATATGACCTGTTACTCCTCTAGTGCGATCATAACATAGGAGTGCCATTAATTTGATCCCAAATGGCAATAAGAGATCGGGACCCAGTACCGATTACCCAGGGAATTAGAAAAATTTCCGACCCTGGAGTGATTCGAACCGCGAAGCATTTGAACTATTAGATCCAAAGCTTGGCTCTCTTACAACTGAGCCATCCCCGCCTGATATCATCCATTTTTAAATGAATATTTACCATTGCCATTGCTCGATGAAGTTCCATAAACAGTTAGATAGAATTGTTTTTAAATCTATAATCTTTCCCAACCTTTAATCTTAGAAAAAGAGTCATTCATTTTAAAATATATCAACATTTTATTTTAGCTGTGCTGACTATACTTTTTCAGTGTAAAACAAAATACATTTTCATACATATGTAATGTCATACACATTTTGATACAGCTTATTTATCGTTTTCTAAAAGAAATTAGCAAATGAAAAGTGGGGTGTAGCCCACGAGATCAGCTGGTTTGAAATTATTTTAGATAAACTTACTGGTAAATAAAGTCTATGCTTTTGTATACATAAATATCCCCGTATTTTATATATTTTTTTAATTTCCCATTGGGAGAAAACTGAAGTCCTTATAGTATGGTTTCATTTAATTGTTTATACAAATTTTTGACCAAATTGTTTGCTGTATATTAGGCATATAAGGGTTATAAGGTGATATTACATAAGAGGAACTGACCTTCTGCAAACTCTTTAAATTGTAAATTTAGACAAACCAAGGCCTGGACTAGAGACTAGAAGGTTTCTAATATATAATGAGATATATCATAGTGATGGTGGTAGGTAGTGGTCGCGAATGTTGGAAATAGGGTAAGGTTCAGGAAAAGAATTTTCAACTTGATTATTCCCAGTTTCCTTGCAATCAGGTTAATTACTATTCTGACGAGTAAAAATATCAAGGATGTATACGTAGAAACAATCTGCAAAAATTCTCAACCGAGACCGACCACTTAGGTGTCTCCCAAATAATCTGTTTTTCAAATTTCCAAGACTTTCAAGAATCCAAAAAGCAAACATAAGTAAATAGATTTCTATTTCGAATTTCTGGTAACCGTGAGTTTAATTTTTCTTTCTGATATAGTTACGTATTAGCTTACGGCATGTATAAATTCATGCAGGTGTTAAGTGTAGATAACATTAATTGGTAACAAAATTAGAAAACTTTCAAATTATATGCACAAGTCATTATCTAATCCAGGACACTGTTAATACATACATAAAAACAATTCCTTTAAACCTTTTTCATATCTTAAAGTGAGATAATGTAATATGTAATAAGTATATAATATCGAATTGACATTGCTGACTGTGTTGCCCTGTCAAATGGATTTTTTATTAAAGTCATGGTAAGGTATTTATAGCAGTTATATATTTTGTTTGTTAAAGTATCTCCCAATTCTTCTTAGTTCCAGGCATGTAGTTATCGATACCACGTGGCTACAGTATTACATTATTACTAGCAGAACCAGTGGGCTACACTTCACTACACACACGCTTTGATGGATAACTTGTTAAAAAAAGAAAATAAGCGGTGGGCATGTGCAGTGCATGTTTAGTGTATCGAGCAATACGTATTAAATGTGTAGCTCTAGCAATTGTTTTTTATATTTTTGTAGCAGAACCTCACCAACTTATTAGCAGCCGCTCTTTGTCTTATGCGTGTTTCGAGTTCCGAATAGACAACGCAATATTCGTAGCTCTGGCTTGTATGTACATTAATATCTGAAAAAAAATTTGACAATTTTTTATCACTTGCTTGGAGTGTTTAGTGCATTTTTGTGAAACTACTTTATCTTGAGGTATACGAACTCCGAAACGCAAATTATATTTAGCCAGAGTTATTGTTTCAGCTAGAGACGGGTCGTGAAATCATAATCTGTGATTTGCTTGTCACTGGAACTGGCTGTGATAGACGTCCCAAATAAAAAGAGTCGTAGTGATTTACACCAGTAGTGAGTATGGAACTACGTGAAATATACTGTGTACAAACTTCTGGCACTGTGCGGTTACTGGTTAATAAAATTTACGCATGATCTAACAGCACGTTAGGTGAAATTGCTACAGCGTGGATACGGAGCGGCAAGACACCGCTGAATCCAATAGGAATATCAAATATCTTAAAGCCGAGTGCTATCTATGGCTGATAAAACGTTATAAAACCCTCAGTTAACAGAAACGACAGTCACAATTCTCGATAGCTTTTACGGTGTTATAACTAATGGTAAAGTCACAGTGATTTAACCGAAGCAGTCAAGGTTAAACCTGTGAAACATCACAGTTTAGTCCAACTGTTGTTTCATCTACTGTACACTGTAATACTTTTTATCAATGGCTTGATTGTAAATTGTAAATTGAACTTAGTGTGACAGATTTAAAGAAAGAAACATTGACAGTGACCGACATCGGCAGTGAGTATGGAATCGCATGATTCGTAGTGTACACGAAGCGCTATGACTACGGGATCACTGGATTAGAAAGTTTAAGCCCCGCTTTTATTGCGTCTACTATATATCGTAAAGTTCTTGATCAGTGGTTTGCTTATAACTGGAAATAACTGTGACCGATTTAAACAAAGAAAGAAACATTGACAGTAACAGACATCGGCAGTGAGTATGGAATTGCGTGATTCGTAGTGTACACGAAGCGCTGTGATTGTGATCACTGGATTAGAAAGTTTAAGCCCAACTCTTGTTGCGTCTACTATATATCGTAACGTTTTTCATCAAGGGTTTGCTTATAACTGGAAATGACTGTGACCGACTTCAACAAAGAAACAAAACATTGACAGTGACAGACATCGGCAGTGAGTATGGAATTGCGTGATTCGTAGTGTACACGAAGCGCTGTGCCTACGCGATCACTGGATCAGAAAGTTTAAGTTCAACTCTTGTTGCGTCTACTATATACCGTAACGTTTTTTATCAGTGGTTTGTTTATAACTGGAATTGACTGTGATCGACTTAAATAAAGAAAGAAACATTGACAGTGACAGACGTCGGCAGGAGTAGGGAATTGCGTGATTCGTATTGTAAACAAAGCGCTATGACTACGCGATCACTGTATTAGAAAGTTTAAGCCCAACTCTTGTTTCGTCTACTATATACTGTAACGTGTTTTATCAATGTTTTGCTTATAACTGGAACTAACTGCGACCGACTTAAACAAAGAAAACAACATTGACAGTGACAGACAGCGGCAGGGAGTATGGAAGTGCGTCATTCGTAGTGTACACGAGGCGCTGTGACTACACGATCACTGGATTATAAAGTTTAAGCCCAACTCTTGTTGCGTCTAACTATATACCGTAACGTGTTTTATCAATGTTTTGCTTATAACTGGAATTGACTGTGACCGACTTAAACAAAGTAAATAACATTGACAGTGACAGACAGCGGCAGGGAGTATGGAAGTGCGTGATTCGTAGTGTACACGAAGCGCTGTGACTAAACGATCACTGGATTAGAAAGTGTTTAAGCCCAACTTTTGTTGCGTCTACTATATACCGTAACGTTTTTTATCAATGGTTTGCTTATAACTGAAATTGAATGTGCCCGACTTAAACAAAGAAAAAACATTGACGAGGACAGACATCGGCAATGAGTATGGAATTGCGTGATTCGTAGTGTACACGAAACGCTGTGACTATGCGATCACTGGATTAGAAAGTTTAAGCCCAACTCTTGTTGCGTCTCTTATATACTGTAACGTCTTTTATTAATGGTTTGCTTATAACTGGAATTGACTGTGACCGACTTAAACAAAGAAAAAACATTGACAGTGACAGACATCGGCAGTGATATGGAATTGCGTGATTCGTAGTGTACACGAAGTGCTGTAACTGTGCGATTACTGGATCGGAAACTTTGACCCAACTCTTGGTTCATCTAATATAGACCGTAACACTTCTTAAGAACCGTTACTGCTTTCTTATATAAATATATAGCATACCAAATTAAAAAAAATTACTTTTTAATAATTAACCACTAATAATTAAACACGTATTACACTTATTACACAAAATAAAAATAACTAAATTCCTTATAAATTACTTTATGAGAAGAGAACCGCAATTTACAGATCAGACGCGGAAATATTAGACAACATAATGGGTAATTGTTTATATCTGCATCTACTATAATGTCTCAAAGGATCAACTTTTAGTACATATTCTTCATTGGACCTTTTATAATTCAGCAAGTGCGTATCCTAATTAAATCTATATTTGAAACTGCAAAAATTATGTCCTAATCATTTTACCTACGTTGAGTATATACGATAATGGGAAATATATTGATATTTTTAAATTAATGAAACACGAAAACACCAAAACTAATTTTTCAAATTGTTATTTATAGAAACGAAAGGTAGGCGTTTTTCAATATAACCTTACACCTCGGTGATTATTATTAAATATGCAAACGGAAATATCTTCTACATCCATCCATGATCTAAGATTAACGAAAAAAAAAACAATATAAATTTTACAACGCATTTTTATAAATGTTAAAACTCACGAGTCATATTTCACAAAATTATGCAAATCAACGCTACAATCTAACTGGCATTTGCTAATCCACAGCAGCCTGTCTTGAACCAGAATAAAATTAACCTTTCGGTCGAGTGCAGAACAGGTGCTTTACGCACTCTTAATTTGCATCTTAAGATCAAGTGTAGGGCATTGCGACAGAATAAATGTTTGTAGCACAATTGGATAACAAAAATGACGTAGCTTATTAGTAATTATTTCGCTAATTACTTTTATCGTCTCAGCTGCAAAACAAATTACAGAATTGCATAATTTTATTCTAGGAAAACATTAAGTATGATGTTAACATTATGGAGAATCTTGTAAATTTCAGAGATCATTGTGTGAATCAGAAGAAAGTTGTCTTTTTAGGAAAGTTACAAAGAAGAATTGATTTTTTATAAGACTGTAGGTTGTATTATTAACATAACTTTAATGTACATTATTTTACACTTACAAGACTTAACTATATATGGTTTCTCAGGTTAGATGTTTTATAGGTAGGTAAACGTTGGCTAAGAATACACACAGTATTATCATTTTAATAGTAGACAACATAACCAAGCTTGAAATAAGGCCAAAAATATCGACAAAATCATAAAATCTGATGATAAAAAAGCCAAAGGTAGTAGAAAAATAAAATAAAATCAACCCACGTTGATTTAATCTACCGCATTACGAACTACCACCTTACACAACAACAAAACAGCGCAAACAACCCCAATGTTAAGATTTGTCGAACTTTCTTACAATCAGAAAAACCAATTTATCTTGCTGTACATTATTTGCATTGTCTTTTAGATTAGCTGCAGTTGTAGCTGTAGACTTATGGGGGACAGGAAAACGAATATAACGGTTTGTAGATGCAATAATATTCAATTGCCAGGTAGTTTTAGGATCCTATTAATGTGTAATTAAGATGTACTACGTATGAAATACGTATCAATTTAAATAGTTAATGACATCTAGAAATAGTGTTCTTATTATTTAGTAGCAGCGCTTATGCAAAAATTACATATATAATTCGTTTTTTTAACTATATGCCATATCAATTAATAAGTAAACACATTGGTATTAGCAATTTTAACAAGTTTTTAACAATAATATTGCATTTATTTATTAATTACAGTTTATGTTCTTAGTTACGGTATTTTGAGGACATAAAATATAAAAAATATATAATTCCATGTATAGTTTTTGCCTATCCTACAGAAAATCTAAAGTAAATAAATAAATAGCCGTTTCAAACAATAAATTATTAGGCTCAAACAATTATTCTTTCTTTTTTATGAATCTGTTTCTATTAGAAACATTATTGCCCGAGAAAATGTAATAGGCAGTGCCCCGTACGTATGGACAAACATGGTTTTTGGCTATTTTCACGACGATAAATAATTTTTAAAAACTGCTTAGAAGTTTTCTTTTCCATAAATTAAAACTTTTAATGCTGTGCGTATCGCTCCATTTTTAAGAGTTCTCCTAAAATATTTAAATAAAGGTTGTGGATTTGGTCTGTGAGCTCAAATTGTTGTTAACGTAAAATCGAAAATGAAACAAAGAAACAATTAGCTGATATAACACAACCAGCAAATCAAAGTTGCGCCGATACTGTTTTCCCAGATACTTTTAAATGCGGTCTATTTATAAATTAATTTGTGTCAATTGCAATCGATCTCAGTCATTACGGCGTGGTTTCACGATTTAAATTAAATAAATAGCCTAATTCGCCGTGTACCGCTATTATATGTACTAATGATATTGCACAACAAAAAGGCTAAAAAGATCGACGTGTTGAAGTATCAGGCTGTCACGCGAGAAGCTCGGTTTCGGTTCCCGAACAGGGTCCTTTTTTTAAATTTTAAATATATATTTCTGTGTCGAGGCGGGGTGAGGCAAAGCTAAGATAGTTTTGTGTTCTTCTGCTTCTTCGTCTTCCTCTTTGTATAGGCCAATGGCCTGTTAATTACCTACAATAGAGTATGTTCTGTAAGCCCTCTTTGCACGTATGCCGGACAGGAAATTAGCCTAACCCGTCGAATAGAGAAGAGAAGTTTCACTACATGGTTTACGATTGTCAAAGATGTTCGTATGACAACCGGCACCGACGGTGTTACGTACCCCCGAAGCACAGTCGGTTGCATATGCCACTATATTGGTCCACCTATCCAAGTACTGACCAGTGCGGATTGTGCTGGACTACGAATACCGTTTGACCGGAATTATTTTTACTAAATAAACAATAATAGGTAAAAATCACATATTTAATACTGCTAACATTAACAAATATTTAATATCAAGAGATCCAAAAAAAAGCTGATTCCCAGCGGGCTGTGGAATGAAAAGTCCGTCTTTTCTAGACTAAAAAGGAATGGTTATAATGTCAATTTCAGCTAAGACAACCTAACCTGAAATTGATTTGAAATTTAGTCTAGTAAAGACGTGACTTTTCATTCCACAGCCCGCTTAGGATCAGCTTTTTTTGGATCTCTTGATACAAAAACCTCTCATCGGCTGAAAATCTAAACCCGGTTTTCAGTGTGAGAGCCTGACGCTTCATCAGACCAGTCCACTTAAGCTATTCGTTGGGCGACGTTATTATTACGTATAATAGTGATACTCTGACCATTGGGATCTTTAATTATTATTAAAATTTATTTAATCTAAGTAACATAACCCCCGAATGATTGCAATTGTTCACAGTTGACACAAGCTAATTTGTTAATGTGAAATGCTGCATTTAAAAGTATCTCGGAAGACAGTATCGGCGCAACTCTGTTTTGCTGGTCAGCTAGATGTTGTTCTGTTTCATTTGTGATTTTATATTAGTACCGCAGTAATTTGAATTTACATAACAAATCTACAGCATTCTAAGAGAACTCTTAACGAAAAGTATTTTTTTTAAATGGGACTTTCCAAAGATCAACACTAAAAGTTTTAATAAAAAAAAACTTACATCTAAAAATTATTTTACCTAGTCAGACAAGAAATACATGTTTTTGATAGTGCCTGTACATAGGGAGCACTACCTATTACAATCTGCTCAAAAATAATTATTCTAATATTTGAAATATGTTATATGTCAAACTGATTCGTCTTACCAGACCCACCCTGTATATTGTACCGCAGCAAAATGCTTTGGTAGAAAATATTCAAAGATTCGCACACATTTCACATTAATTCTCACGTTAATTGTTATTCGGACTCCATCGCCTAGAATTTCTTATATTAATAAAACTCATTCTTGTTAATGGTAAAATTAATACCCTCTAATGATATATTATAAAAAATTCAGCGAAAACAGGTGCAATTTAATAAAATCATGGCGTATAAAAACGTTACAGTAAATTTAGCACCAAATAAATTTGAAGCCGCATAAATTTGACGAAGGATGACGGTAAGTGAAAACAATATTATTTAAAATTAAAATATGTAGGAAGCTACGGTTATTTATGCTTCAAATAAAAACTTTCGTTTGTAGAAAGCACCCATACGAAACTACACAGTGAATTCTGAAGAAATTGTAAATATCTTCTGTTGAAAGCATTAAACAAGTCTTCAGGAGAACGCGATTTTTCAAACAAAACCGATTCAAATGTACATATTAACATACATATATGCGTGGGCTTATGAATCAGATGAGCAAGCCAATGTCCTCGTGTATTTCTGAAAAATAATACGTCATTGAAAGGTGAATCGTGCAGTCCGTTAAAATTTGTGAAAACGTAAAATTACTTTTCTGCGGTTTTAAATATGAATGCTTGCGTTTGTGGTTTCACGATTTTTACGTTTATTTGTGTTAGCTAATGGCAATTTTATTATTTAGAAGCAACCACTACGGCGGCAATTACGTTTCAGTTATGTAAGTCAACATGCAATAAACAACAATTATTTAACTGTCTAAATAAAATCCAGCAATATCATTTGTAAAAATCAAATGTACCGTAATTGAATAGGATTAATCCAATCCAATCATACATTAAACCGCTCTGTAATTTTAGGTTGATGTCTACCATATTTCCTAAATTGTTTAAATGTTTTAAATTTTGGTGGTATTAAGTAAAATATTAAATATGTATCAGAAAAATAGACTAAAACTGTTGTATGTAACATTACCTAAATGTGATTAAATAAATCCAATTTGCTACAATGCTACAGAATAGGTTGCTGGCAACATTCTAGTACACCAAATCCTATATTCTGCAGATGATATTGTTGATAAAAATCCTCTTAACATATCCAATTGTCTACAGATGATCACTTGCAGATGATATTGGCAAAAAAACTGACGAATAAATGCAATTTGCTGCAGCTGTTGTTGTTTACAAAAATCCGATAACGCAAATCCAATTTTTTCGCAGGTGATGTTGGCAAAAATCTGACAAAACGAATCTAATTTGCTGCAGATTGTGTTGTTGGCAAATCTCATTTTCTGCAGATGATAGTGTTGTAAAAATCCTATGTAATAATCTAATTTTTTGTAGGTAATTCTGCTGGAAAAATTCTATCAACTATATCCAATTTTCTACAGATGATATTGTTGGTAAAAATCCGATTAAACAAATCCAATTTGTTGCAGATTATGTTGTTTATAAAAATTAGATGAAAGAATTCATTTTTCTGCAAATGTTGCTGTTGTCAAAAATCCTTTACAGCAAATCCATTTTTCTGCCGATGACGTTGACAATCATATCATGAAACAAATCCAATTTGTTGTAGATTATGTTGTCTATAAAAATTCGAAGAATTAATTAATTTTTCTGCAAATGTTGCTGTTGTCGATAATCCTTAGCAGCAAATCCAATTTTCTGCAGATTATCTGGTGGACAAAATTTATAAACGAAATCCCATTTTCTGTACATGATATTGCTGGTAAAAATCCGATTAAACAAATCCAATTTGTTGTAGATTATGTTGTCTATAATAATTCGATGAAACAATTAATTTCTGCAAATGTTGCTGTTGTCAAAAATCCTTTGCAGCAAATCCAATTGCCTGTAGATGATGTCGGCAATCATATGATGAAACAAATTCAATTTCCTGCAGATTATGTTGTCGCCAAAATTTATAAATCAAATCCCATATTCTGCAGATGATATTGTTAGTAAAAATTCGATTAAACAAATCCAATTTGTTGTAGATTTTGTTGTCTGTAAAAATTCGAAGAAACAATTCATTTTTCTGCAAATGTTGCTGTTGTCGATAATCCTTTGCAGCAAATCCAATTTTCTGCAGATGATGTTGACAACCATATAATGAAACAAATTCAATTTCCTGTAGATTATGTTGTGGCCAAAATTATAAACCAAATCCCATTTTCTGCAGATGATATTGGTGGTAAAAATCCGATTAAACAAATCCAATTTGTTGTAGATTATGTTGTCTGTAATAATTCGATGAAACAATTAATTTCTGCAAATGTTACTGTTGTAAAAAATCCTTTGCAGCAAATCCAATTGCCTGTAGATGATGTTAGCAATCATATGATGAAACAAACTCAATTTCCTGCAGATTATGTTGTAGCCAAAATTTATAAATCAAATCCCATTTTCTGCAGATGATATTGTTGGTAAAAATCCGATGAAACATACCCAATATTTTTGCAGGTGACGTTACTGGCAAAAACCAATTAGAACAAATCCAATTTTCTCTAGATGGTGCTTGCAAAAATATGTTAAATAAATCCAATTTTCTCCAGATGATATTGTTAGTAAAAATCTGATGAACCAAATTCAATTTTCTGCAGATAAAATTGATGGTAGAAATCCGATAAACCAAATTCAATTTTCCGCAGATGATATTGCTGGTAATAATCCGATGAAGGAAATCTAATTTGTTATAGATGACGTCGTTGACAAAAATCAGACGAACTAGTTTAATTTTCAACAAATGATATTGTTAGCAAACATCTGTTGAAACAAATCCAATTTGCTGCAGATAACATTGTTGGTAAAAATTCGATGAAACAAACCCAATTTGTAATAGATGATGTCGTTGCCAAAAATCAGATAGATAATTTAATTTTATGCAAATGATATTGTTGGTAAAAATCCGATAAACCAAATTCAATTTTCTACAGTTAAGATCGATGGTAAAAATAGGATGATAAGATGAAACAAATCCAATTTGTTATAGATGATGTCGTTGAAAAATTAGACAAAATAATTAAATTTTCTGGAAAAGATGTTGCTGGCAAAAATCCGTTGAAACAAATCGAATTTGCTGCAGATGAAGTTGTTGCCAAAACTCAAACGAAACAAGACCAATTTGCTGCAAATGTGGTTGTTAGCAAAATTCCGATGAAACAAATTCAATTTTCCGCAGGTGAGATAGTTGGAAAAAATTCGATAAATCAAATTCAATTTGTTGCAGATGACGGTAAAAATCCAATGACTCAATGCAATCTGCTGCATATAAAATTGTTAATACATTTCATTTGAAATAAATTTAATTTTCTGTAGATAATCTAATTGGAAAAAATGCAATGAAACAAATTCAATTGGCTGCAGATGACGTTCTTGGCAAAAGTTCAATGAAACAAATGCAATTTTTTGCAGAAGACGCCGTTGGAAAATTCGATAAATCAAATCCAATTTGCTGCAGATGATGGTAAAAATCCGATAACTCAATGCAATCTGCTGTATATTATGTTGATAATAAATATCAGATTAAATACATTCAATTTTCTGTTGATAAGCTAACTGGCAAAAATGCAATGGAACAAATTTAATTGGTTGCTGATGACGTTTTTGGCGAAAGTTCAATGAAACAAATGTAATTTTCTGTAGATGACACCGTTGGAAGAAATTCGACGAATCAAATCCAATTTGCTGCAGATGACGGTAAAAATCCGATGCCTCAATGCAATTTGCTGCATATTAATTGTTAATTAATTTCAGATTGAATAAATTGAATTTTCTGTAGATAATATAACTGGCAAAAATGCAATGAAATAAATTCAATTGGCTGCAGATGACGTTCTTGGCAAAAGTTCAAAGAAACAATGCAATTTTCTGCAGATGACGCCGTTGAAAAAGATTCGATGAATCAAATCCAATTTGCTGCAGATGATGGTAAAAATCCGATGACTTAATGCTGCATATTATGTTGTTAATAAATTTCAGATGAAATAAATTCAAATTTCTGTAGATAATTTAACTGGCAAAAAAACAATGAAACAAATTCAATTGGCTGCAGATGACGATTTTGGCAAAAGTGTAATGAAACAAATGCAATTGGCTGCATATAATGTTGTTGATGAAAATTATATGGAAGAAACCCCCGTTTTTGAAGTTGATGTTAGCAACAACACGATGAAAAATTCAATTTTCGAATGGTATTGGAACAAATTAGGCGACACTAATTTTGATTACTTTTTTACCCAAGTGCCAAGTAATATTTTCTCTGAAGACAACAGGCACATTCTCGTAAAGGATGACGTGATATCAAACGTTACAAACTGGAAAAAAAAAAACTTCCGGCTACATTTGCTGAGCATCCTTCGAAGCACGAAAGGTTACAAATTTGATGCTTAGTAATTTTTTTTATATTGCATGAAGTAACACACCTTTACATCAACACTTCTCAGTTGATGGTCAGACTTATATAGCCGGTTTGATTATTCCAAACGTTGTTTAAATTAATTTCCCCTTCGTTTTTACTTCTATTTATAATTCTTAGTATTATTATTAATAAGCCGACGCATACAGTTCTTCAAAATTTGTAAACTTGGAAGATCAAATGATTGTTTATACTTTACTTGTATCACATCCAAAGTACAACGTATGGTTGGCATTGGACCAAGGTTAAAGAAAAATTAATTAACAGTTTATCAAGTTGACCAATGCACAATTAAGCAATAAGTTCTAGTGATCAAAGAAATACTAAAACCACAAATGGCATAAGTTGTACTACTTGACACATCAAAAAGAAAATACGAAGCATATTTTGACCTACGGTACAAAACTCCCATCAAACGAAAATATTATGAGTCCACTTTTTCTACCGTTTAAATGCGTCAACGATTTCGTACTTCAATTTAAATAATTGGACTTGTCAGAGGGATATTCCAGACTAAAACCAGTTCCGATTTGAATCTTCTAATTGTAATTCTAATTCTGATCCGCTTGCTAATGCTAATTATATGCTTTATATCTGCGCCGTTTTACAAAACGTGCAGTATAGCGTCTATTTATGCGGTTTACAACTTACGCAGTAATTCATGCATAATTTGACTGTTTCCTGTGCTTCGCAACATTTCAATTTGACAGTGGAATCATTTCAAACTTATTTGCCAACTAGAAACAAGATTAATTATCCGAGTTTCAAGGCTGGCTTGCATAATCCAAAACGCCATAATTTAATAATTATTTGCTATTCAATTAGAGAACGTATTTGCAGTACATTTTTAGTGTACTGGAAAAATACTGTTAGTACCTAATAATTCTAATAATAATAATTTAGCAGTAGACCACTGATATGTGATAAAACGTCTAACTAAAGCTGAGCACAATATGACACAATCAGTTTCTATTATTAGTTTAATTAAACAAGGAAACTATTAAGTTTATGTCACCACTATGTTGTTTCACTATTTTGCACAGAAGAAAAATTATTTACCAGTTACTGTGCAAAAAGCAAACACTACTATTCTGCACATTTTACTGAGCGATTTCTCTTGCCAAACTTGATTTACGATACGTGAACTTATTAGAGTGTAATTGCAACATAAAATTAACTTTGGATACTTTCATCAAGTTAATGAGCAATTTCTCTGTATCGTTTTGCACAAGGTGCCGCAGCAGCTGTACCAATCCAGATTAAAATCGGAACTTAGTATTCTTTCAGAAGAAAGACAACATTCTATTTTTATTCTATAATTTAAGGTATCTGGAACCATTGGAAATGCGTTCCTAAAACTAAAACAACAGAAACCTATAAAAAAAAACTAGACATTTTAAAATCAGTAAAAAAACGCTTTAAAAATTAATTTTAAGCATCAAAGTAATACAGCACACAGCTATAGCTACAATAAAAAGTTTACGCTGGGAATTAGTTTCCATTACCATTGATTTTCCAGTTTCTCTTTAATTAATTTTCCTCTACAGAAACATATGGGTTGGCTAATTATGAAAATGTTTAAAAATTGTATACGAACAGACAAGTTTAATTTGTTAAGTGTTTCTTGCTTTACTTGCTTGAAATTCTTATTTATATTTTATATTTTAATAATAATAATAATAACTCAATTTCAACAAGTATTTATTTTTTGTGCTTTATTAAGATTATAAATTAACAATTCAAAGAATATATTCGAAAGCCCACTCTGACAATGTTAACTATATTTCAATTCTTTCTTTCGGTGATATATCAGAGAAACTTGCTGTAATTATAATCAAAACAAGTACATTTAAAGTAATTTAAAAAACAATGAAAAACACTTTCAACGCATTATTCAACGCAAAAGATAGAACTAACGATTTGTTAGAATCAGGTATTTACAAATTAATCTGTTCACATTGTAATTATGTATACATAGGTTTTGATACCAGATACAAAGAACACATACGCTCATACAAACAGTGGCGTGCCCTTGGGGCGGAGGGGGGGCGTTTCCGGGATTCACCCCCCCCCCAAGGCTCAATTGTTCTCTGTCCTGGCTGACGAATCGACTCATATCTCAGGTATTGAACAATTCTCTTTGTGTTACGTTTTTTAATGAATCTAGTTTAAAAGTTGAGGAACACTTCGTCAAGTTTGTTCCCGTAACAACATGACTGGAGAAAATTTTGCGAATGTTCTGTTGACTACTTTGTCAGAGCTTAATATTGATTGTAACTATATGATTGGACAAGGATATGACGGTGCGGAATCTAGGAAAAAATACCTCCGGCAAAAATACCCCGGAAAAAATACCCCCGGAAAAAATACCCCTTGGAAAAAATACGCCCGAAAAAAATACCCCCGGAAAAAATATCCCTTGGAAAAAATATGCCCGTAAAAAATACCCCCGGAAAACTTACCTCCTGGAAAAATACTCCCGTTCAAAATACTTGTTGGTATTTTCATTTTATATTGGCTTGTGATAATCCTACATTAGCAACAAGATTTGACAAAAAAAAGCTTCTAAACATGTTATTATTTTACTTGTACATTTGACAACTACAAATTATATACTGAAGCAATAGCAGCACACCCTTACACTTATACGGTTTCTATAGTTCTTATGTTGTGACTTATTGCGGTTCAAAAATTTTCTAAATCTCTGGTGCCCGTTGAATACTCCTCACATAGCGCCTTTACACGAGTTTGCAGAACTTCATAGACTGGCCGTAGAGGTAGCTAATTAGTTATGAGGGGTATTTTTTCCAGGGGGTATTTTTTCCGGGGGTATTCTTTCCGGGGAATTTTTTCCGGAGACATTTTTTCCACCACCAGCGTCAGCTATGAGTGGTGTACTTCATGGCGTCCAGGCCTACGTGCGCGACAAATACAGTTGTGCTCTGTATGTTCACTGTGCTTCGCATTCTTTAAATTTAGCGATATCCGATGCTTGCAACGTCTCTCAAATAAGAAATTGTATGGGAACATTAACAAAACTTGCCAATTTTATAGAACTGCGAATCGGCAGCATGTCTGCCAAACAGAAATTGAGGAATTGTGTCCTGATACGAAAAAAAAAATTGTAACAACTGTGTCAGATAAGAAGGGTGGAGATGATTCCATATTGATATATTTGGAATTGCAAGAAGTAGCTATTAGTTCTTTGAACAAAATACAAAACTGGTGTGATAAAGATGCTTCCTCGGATGCGTATACACTACTTAAAGTAGTTTTAGCCATTGAATTTCAGAAAACACTACAAATACTCGCTAAAATCTTTTCCATTAGTTTACCACTATGCAAAAGTTTGCAAACAGTTAATACTGATTTGGGTAGCGCTGTGGCCCTTGCAAAAAGTGTCGGAAATACTTTACATAACATTCGAGAAAATGGTGAAAATGAATTTAAGGAAATGTTTAGCCAGGCAGTAAAAATATGCGAAAAATATAATGTTGAGATAACAGTTCCTCGAACTACCTCCAGACAAACGCAACGGGAAAATGTACCATTATCTTCACCTGAAGAGTATTACAGGCGAGCGATTTTTATACCCTTCTTAGACTCCTTTATATTACATCTGAATGATCGACTACTGAAACATGAAAACATTTTAACAAGTTTTGATGTAATTTTTCCAAATGAAAAAACGGATGTAGTCGATGAGGAGAAATTACGAAAGTTATGTATATTTTATGAACACGTTTTAGACAGCTTTGTATTATTACAGTATTATTTAAGAAACACAACAGGGAAAGATTGGTTAAATGGTTTAGCACTTCTTAACATTCACAGAGAAGTTCCTGTTAGTATTGACGAAGTAATTTATGATTTGGCCAAATCCAAAAAACGAAGACTTCATTTTGGATAGTAGGTTTTTTAAAATCAGTTTTGTTTCGTTTTAAGAATAGTTTTTTCTTTGAATTTTTATTATTTTTTTAATTACCAGTCTTAGATTTTTTCTCTCCCCCTCTCTTTCTTCTCCCCTCCCATACGCTTCACTCCCCCAGACAAAATTTCTGGTCACGCCACTGCATACAAATACAAATACATGGACATACTCGAGGCCTTTCAAACACACTTTAACACATACACCTTTATTGAATGAACAATTTGAGCTCATAAATTCCTCGCTAGTGGAAGTTTTGGAATAGAAGACCAAAACCAAATCCGAAATCTAACTACACATGTTTACAATAATAAATGTTTTTGATAATGGCTTGTGAAATGTCGAAATACGATAAAGCACAAAAAATAAATACCTGTTCAAATTGAGTCTATTATTATTATTAAAATATAAAATATAAACAAGTTTTAGTTTAAGAATAAGCATTATATATTATATTTTAATACTTGCCAACTAATTGAAAGTGTGCAGAATGCAGCAGATTAATTTGCATAATTCTCGCCAAACTTAGATGTAACAGGAAAATCCCAACAGACCACTTCCCATTCCGCATAATAAAAAATTCCCCGTGAAAATTGCAATTTATCTCCAATTAAAATTCGAAAACGTGTATCAATATCATTTCAAGGTTTTTATGTATCTGATACTATAACAGAATGTTGTAATAGTATTGAGTTTCTTCTGCGTATAGCTAGGTAATTCAAAAATTTTTGCTAGTTTATTTCATGTTTCTATCACACAGTTAAAGGTTGTTTGTTCGTTCAGTATTACGAGCTGTTGGACTTGCATATATATGGTATATTGTTGAAACAATTAGATTAAATATATTGTAATATTGACCACATTTCACAAATGAAAAATATTGTACAGGGTGTAACTGCATGGCTTGGCCAAACTTTACTACTCTTCAAATTAATGGTAATAGTTCTTATAAACATTGTCCGGAAATGATTATTTAAAAAGTTGTCACTTAAAATTCAAATAATATCGAATAACAACATTTATGTATATTTGTTAATACTGATGAATAAAAATTAGAAAGTGTTATTTATATCAAGTGCTCTTACTTGCCTTGGACAAAACTACATGTGAAAGCTTCTTATAATTGATCGACTAACATGTAGAAAAATATCAGGAGATTGTTAATCAATTGAGAACTATGCGCGATACTGTCTTGTAGAAATTGTACATTTATCAATTGGAGTTCAGTAAAAAAATATTTTTTAGAAATGGTTACATGGATTGCAACAGGGGAGCGTGGAGGCCATGCATTTGGCCTTGCTCTGTAATTCCGAGGGTTAGGATAATTGGGGTGCTGTAAGGCTAAAATGTGAAGGAATCCCATCATGCACGAACCATAAATTACGGCGCATTTATAATGGGACTTCCTTCAAAATTACTTCTTCTTACAAATATTGCTTATAATTTTGACCATTAAGTGTTAGCGGTAAAAACATTGGTCTAGTCAAGTTATTTTCAATAATGTCGCCCCAAACCTTACAGGAAAATGTTTATTGGTGCCTTGAAAGTGATATCGCGCGTGGATGAACGTCAATCTAATAATGATTGTTTCTGCACTTATTGAATAATTTTCCTCTTCGGTAAAAACGACGCTAGTATGAAAATTGGAATCGCTGCATTATTTTAAAATCCATCACCAAAATTGCAATCTCTGTAGAAAGCTTCCAACAGAGCTGATACTCACTGGACATGAAATGGATACAATAACTGTTCATGAACAATTTGATGTGAAACACGAACATCAACAGTACTGGGTCTTGTACTAGTACTACTCAGCCTCAGTTATCTCAATAACATCTACAGCAATTGAATGATAGATTGATTTGTCGCGGAGAGGGTTGTTTGTGCCCTTTAACACTGTGGCTTCTTCGGCTTATTGTGCATCCCCTACTGTCGCTAGTCGCTGTCAAGTAGATTTGTCCCCTTTACCAGGCTTAGGTGTTTGTTGGCTGGCGGTTGTGTCTCGTCAGAATTAGTGCCCTGAAAGTATTGGATCTTCTGTGAGCACATGTTTGTTGTGAAGATATCGTTTGAAGTGTCAGTGTCTCGTTAAGAGTCCTGTCACTACTCCAATTTGCTCCAATTTAACTGCTCTTCTTACTTTTTGCAGTTAGGCCGACCGCAGAGGTTCAGGCTCTGTAAATAGTATTTCAGATTCTTGCTTTGCTAGTTTATCTGCGTTTTCATTTCCTCCTATGCCTCTGTGGCCCGGCACCCATGTTTGGAGGTTACAAAGGCAGTTCCAGACAAGATTTGACTTGCTCTGGTTCGAATTTAGCGCTTTCAAAAGTAGCTTGGCTGTCAGAGAAAATAAAGATGGATTTGTTCGTACAATCTCTTCTTACGTTCTCTTGTATTGTTGTTAAAATTGTATAATCTTCTGCTTGGAATATTTTGATCGTTTGCTTCAGAAATATAGAAGTACTGTATCTTGGTTTTTTACCATATGCTCCAGTTCCGTTTCCGTTACCTACTTGCATTTTTTAAGTGAATGCCTCTCGGAAACAGAGCTTGTATAAGTCGGAAACCTATGTCAACGACATGTGTTGGTCTCATCCAAACCTACTTTATATTTATGATTACATCGTAACTATACGTATTCAATGGTTTTAAAATAATATGTATTGGTCCGACGACTTCTGCAATTTGTCGTATTAATAGAATTGTGCTTGAAACAAATCAGTAGTATCAAAGTTACTGGTTCCTAATTTCCAATCATAATCAATAACTTTATAGTTACTTAAATTGAAGCAATAGTTTCATGAAAAAACCAGCATGAAATAACATCATACAGACCTATTGGCCTTCTAGCCTTATTATAGAAATTTCTAGAAAAACTACTCCTAAAAAGACTCAAACCAATACTAGAAGTAAATAAGTTAATCCCTAAACATCAGTTTGGCTTCCGTAACAAACATGGCACAATAGAATAGGTGCATAGAAATAGAATAGGTGCATAGGGTAGTTAACTAAATAATCAATGACCTAGAAGGCAAAAGGTACTGTTCCGATGCATTCGATAATAACCAGGCGTTTGATAAGGCCTGGCATAAGCGCTTGTGTTATTAATTGAAACAGAACCTGCAACACTATTACTACCAAACCCTCAAATCCTACCTAAGTAATAGACAATTCCAAGTCAAACACCAAAGTGAATATAACGACCTAAACATTCATCCAGTATGGATCATGAAGTACCCCAGGGTAGTGTTTTGGGCCATGTGCTGTACTTGCTGTAGATGGTAGATCTACCAACCACCAGCCTAACCACAGTGGCGACATTCGCGGATGATACGGTAGTCTTGGCTTCCCATACAAATCCAAGATCTGCTTCTAGATACTTACAAGTCAACTTCAATAAAATATAAATATGGCTAAAAAACCTGGAATATCAAAGTAAACGAAGGTAAATCCACATATGTAACTTTCCCTATGAGGAAAGGCTCTTGCCCACCGGTAACCCTAAATGGAAGACCAGTGCCACAGGAAGATGAAGCTAGATACTTAGGGCTGCACTTGGACCGACGAATGACATGGCGGAAGCACATATTCACAAAAAGAAAACAACTTGGCCTGAAACTTCGTCAAATGTATTGGCTGATTGGGCGAAAATTACAACTTTCACTGGAGAGCAAACTGTTGGTCTACAAAGCTATAATTAAGCCTGTGTGAACATACAGCATTCGGCTATGGTAGACTGTCGGTACCTCCAATCTTGAAATTCTACAGAGGTTCCAGAATAAAGTACTCCGATTGATAGTGGATGCCCCATCGTTCGTACCAAATCTTATCATCGAGTGTGATCTTCAAGTCCCGTCCATTCGATAGGAAATCAAAAAACATAGTGAATTATCATAATAGGCTCGATATTCATCCGAATGAATTAGCAAATAAATTAACCGACAATACAGGTGAAGTGAGATGCTTGAAACGTTTCAAGCTGGCTTAGCTGACAGATTTAATTAGTGTGAACCACATACAATATTATACTGTGAAATCCATGTAATGATATAAATAACTAACACGACAACTAGTTTTAAATTAAGGAAACGGAAAGATCATAGGATTGATCCCTACAGGACAATTTGTAATAGTATAGATCACAAATT
>JABXWE010029942.1:0-31461 GCA_014611495.1 Limonius californicus
GAAACTAAGCACTATAGGAAGTTCGTGTTAGTGTTTTTGAGGACTGTATTTCTTACAGAAGAGTGCTACCTGAAGCTTTTAAGGTATTTAAAGGACACCCTGTATATATATATATATATATATATATTTAATGTGTCGCCAAATTTGTCTGTAATAACTTTTACATAAAATATTAGCGTAAACATAAAGAAACATATTTAAAACTAAGTTTCACCTACAGTAATGATAGCTGAATTTGACAAACTACAATGTGCAAGATATGTTGTGAAATTTTAAATAATGAGTAACTAAAGTCGAATAAGCTTAAAAGACATTTTGAAACAAAACATAAAAAATTTACATTAACTAGTAGATATCGCCGTTTTTTTGAAAAAGAATTAACAGATCAAAAGACAGAGTTTGAACGCTCCAAGCAACAGTAGTGTACATTCTGCTCGACAACCTACACTGACTTCCTATTGTATCGCTTAGCAGATTGTAAAGCAGAAGAACCCTCATGCCATTGGAGAAAATCTTATAAAACCAGCTGTTGGTGATATATGTATCACCAACTGAGAAAAAAGTGCAACAGATTCCTCTGTCAACTAATATAATTGGTGGGCATATCATAGATACTTCGAAAGATATTGAACAACAACTAATTACAGCTATAAAAGTTGATGGTATTTAACTATTTATATAGTATTCAGGTTGATGAATTGACTGATATAAACAACGCCATTTAGCTCATGGTTTATGTACGATACCCAGGTTAAAAGACATGGCAGAAAATTACTTATTTTGCGTACCAATGACAACTACAACAGGAGAAGGTATTTTTCATACGGTAGATTATTTTTTTTATATTTTATATTATTTTGCATCTAAGGTATACATTTATCTTATGCCGTATCATGGACAGCTATATTTTTTATTCCGCATTTGAAGAGTACTTAATCGTAGCTTTACAATAATGGCCAGCTTGTATGCATAAACAATCATATAAAAAATTTATAAACATAAAATTGCTTCCGCGATAATTTCGCTTTTGTAGGTTTTCCAGAATTGTATCATCTTTTCTAAGAATATGTTTTTTAAGTATCCGAAATTATTGTTTGAAAAAAATGTTAATATGTTTCTGTTTTCGAATAGATTAGAAGAAAGAATTTTTCTCAATAAAGTTTCGTTGTACTTCGCCAAGCTAAATTTCAAAAGAATAGGTACAGTAGCATACATAATATCACCCCCACACACCCTCGCATAGATAGTTGGTAAAAACCTACAACATCGCAATATCTAACATTTTCACGATCACAATACATTTCAATACCGAGACTATGGGAAGGTTCAGATGAAGACAATTTGCCTAAACTTTTCCATATTTTGGTTTTAAGTTCATACCAGAGCATCGAGGCAATGCCAGATGCAAACCGAAAGAGAAGTTATATTAACTGATTTGTAAATGACTGTAGACATTTTTAATTATACAGTCTACTTTTTGTAAAAATAGCTGTACAATAATGTATAAGTTGTATATTTGTACTGCAAAAATAAGGCATATACAATATCTTCTTCTTCTTTGACCTTTTCACCTCAGAGGTTGGTCGTTCTCAGACGCTAATATTCTCTATCTTCCCAGTCGTCTTCTTCCAAATCCTTTTCTTGGATCGTTTGATGGATGTATTGTTTCTTTTCCCTCGTGCAAGTCACTGTAGAATTTGCTTGTGCAACTTTCCTTCTTCCATTCTTTGAACATGTCCGAACCATCTTAGTGCTTTGTTCTTTAATCTTTTTGTAATTGATTCTTTTCCCTCCATTTCTCTTCATATTCTTTCTGTTCTTATTCTGTCTCTGCGAGTATACTCTAGGCATCTTCATATATAGTCTAGCTCCACAATTCTTATCTTATCTCCGACTTTCTTCGTCATTGGCCACATTTTTCCTCCATACATCGTTATACTGTCTATACTGTCTATAATAGCTTTACTACTTTACGTTACGTTACTTTTAGTTTCCTTGGTGAGGTTTTCATACCAGATAGCCCCCTGAAGTTCTGTTATACCTCTTTTTCCTTTTATGACTTTTCTTGTATGTTTTCTTCTACTTTTCCTGCGTGTGTAATGATAGAACCCATATATCTATATTCTCTGCATGCCTTGATCGTGTCTTCTTCTATTTGTATATGGTTTATTCGTTCTCCCACACACATGTATTTGGTCTCAAATACAATATAATTATGTTTATTGTTAAATGACGCACTTTTTATTTATAAAAAATCTTTGTTATATTTCTATAAATAATAATAATTAGGTTCCCTTGCCAGTTTGCATAAGTGCAGTTCCCCGTGTTATTAGTAGAAGTTTTACTCTCAGTGTATAAACCGCAATTTTTGCACACCTAGTATTATACTAGACCGAATTAGTGGAATCAAAGACCTCTTAAATGTGATAAATACTTTAAATGTAAAGTTATAGAAACATATATTAGAGCCAGCCTTGGACTTGAAAACATATGTCGTAACTCAGTGATTATGCAGTGTGTTATGTGAGGTTAATTTCACGCTACTCATAAACCAGTAAGTAGGGTTAGGTTACAATATGTCAATATCAAAACAAACAAGAAACTTATTCACATATAAAGAACGTTACGTCACACGTTTTCACATCCAGGGCCTACTCGAATTACCTTTCGGTCACTGTTTGTGTCTGAGATTTAGTATTTACTGGCAGTACATATAAACATTATTTACGATTTGCAATTAAATTAGTTTTTTATTATTCTAATGGTGCTGTGTGAATTTGTCACACACAGTCATCATCATCATCATCATTAACAGCCTCTTTGTCCCACTGCTGGACATCGGCTTCTTCTCTGCCACGTGTTCCTCCTCAGCGCTAAGTTAGAAACACGGGGGACCTATAGTTTATCGTCGTATCTGAACGACAGAAATTCCAGAGACGGTTTTTAGCATTAAGATCCCACGGTTGCAAGCCGAATTGGGAAATTGTGTGTGGGTGGTGGGTTGCAGACAAGATTTTTATAAATCTGTGTAGTACTGCTAGTGCTTAGGTTTCGAACACAAGCCAGAATGGACGTTTTACTTAGAAAGCGAGCGCTCCACCACCTGAGCTACCACTACACATACCATACTTTCTTATATACACAGTTTGTCGTATGCAAAAGCTTAATAAAGCGAACTGTCTTATTCATTTTTACAACCGGTTTGTATCTAAAAATGTGTGCACGCTATAACACTGATGTATAAAGGCTATGAAATAATTTTCAATTAGACTACGGATTTTGAGTGAACAGAGCATAAGTACAGAACCCAAAATTTACTATGGTTGTAGATTTGAAGCGAAGAATGACGACAAAAAGCAATTGATATACACCAAAAGCCTAACAATTCCGGTTTCGAAATTAAAGGTTTACTTTTATTTCTGTTTCTGGATTTTTTAAAAGCTTGTTGTAGGATATGTTTTTGTAAAAAATTCGAACTATTAAATTTATTCAAAATCGGAGATATCGGCGATAACATAATACACAGACAACAATTTCTATAAACCACTTTTTTAGGTTCCCCAAGGTTCAAAACGGATATTTACGTTTACATCCCAAGGCTGAATTTTTCCACGAACTGAAAAAGCTATCAATAAGATCAAGAAAGTTTTTAAGGAAATAATACGTAAAGTAACTTGATAATATCAATTCCGTAGTCAACAAAATGAAATTTAGAACAAGATGAAATTCTAAAAATGTAAGAATGCCTTTGTATTTATATTTTGATTTTGTGTGATAAGAAATATAAGTAATTTATTTTCCCCATGTATAAAATATTGAACCTACACACCAGGTTCTACAGTAAAGTACGTACTTTAAAGCCTCATAATGCCATTTTTACTGAATAATACTTTTTTTACCATCCGTTACAATGAAAAACGTTGTGACACGACATGTAAAATACTGCAGCCTAGCCTTAATAAAATCATAAATTATCCACACATTTCAGTTTTACAGAAAAATGTTTTCCGTGTTTCGCTGTTTATATTAATTATTTTCAATATTTCATGGCCCAACAAAAATGCTTTTCAGTGGTTTCTGCGAATGACATTTTATATTACTTGAATATTTATATCGCCGTAAAAATATACCATTTATTATTCACATTCAAATGTCGAATGTCAATAATATATTACACTACATGGAAAATTCAAATCTATACCGACAGAATTGTCCGCGTGTTCTCATTGTGAATATCAAAAGTGTACTTAGTTGAAATTTTATGCAGGGTTTATTTTATACAAAAGGTATTTATAAGAAATATATTGATATAAACTACGTACGATATACAGGGTGTTACATTACATATTTATAAAATCTAAAGGATTTACAAAGCTAAACGAATGAAATCATAAGAACATGGGTTAGAAAAACCTTTATTGTGAAGAATACTGTCTTTTTTTAAATAAATTCTAAAATCTTTAAAATAATAATTTCGAAATGTTATATTCACTCCCTAGTCTGACAGCACGTATTCGCACTGCCCCATTGAGGTCTCAGAAAAGAAATAGTCTGTAAAATGAAATCTGTAAAGCAACCTATGTGGAGTATCATAAATGCATAATTAGGAGTTATAACTTTACTATAAGAAGTGTAAGAGTTAGTAAAAGATAGGATAAAAATATATCTTCGAAGTTTGAATATAGTTTGCCCCATATAACCTGTTTGTTCAATTAATTTGTATGAAAACTGAATGACATGAACTTGTTCAGACTGTAAACACTTTTAGATGTTGTAGCTCTACAACGAAGTATTTGACTATCCAGAAGCATACGATAATTTGTCATTGTTTTGATTTTTATAATCAATCCTCTAATTTTATAATGAAATTCTCTATACCGGGTGATAACGAAATTTGTGACTTTTTCAGGTTAATGTAAACTGCTCTACAATAGTACTTTCGGTTTAATCAAGTTACAGCAACGTTGTTGATTTAAATGAATGGTAGATGTTTCAGATATATCGGAACACCTTTCTGTTCTCTTTTCAATTGCTTAAATATGTAGGTTTGGAGTACCACAGACGGTAAAATATCTTATGTCATTGTCGCCCGGTATAGTGCACGCAGAATCTTTGAAAGAACCCAACAGACAGCAGAGCTATGTATCGACGGAGAATAGAACTGAATTTTCTGAAACTGCTTTCCTATTTCGTCGTTGATATAAATTATTATTTCCAGTATAAAAAACGTATTTAATAAAGTTTGCAACATTATATTGTAGTCTATTATATTCCCGTTAAAGTAATGTTGAATAGAGGATTATTACTTACTTACCTACTTTTGTCCATCCCTTCTTGACCCTAGGACGGCGGGTTTTCTATCCATTTCCTGTACTCCTTGCGGTCGTGTGCTATCCTTTTTTTTCTCGTAATGCCTTTCCTTTTCTTTCCACTATGGCCTTCACCTCTTCCTCCCATTTCTTTCTCGGTCTACCCCTTGGTCTGCGCGGCTACACTCCCATTTCCAGAACTATTTTGGGTAGCTTATCTTGGTTCATATGTGGTCCATATATGGTCAATCCATTTCAGCTGTTGCTTCTCTATCATTGCTACTACTGACTCCTGTTTTAATTTGTCGCTAATTATCATTTCGTATTCTATCTCTTCTTGTATTTCCTGTAACCATTCGTAGGTATTTAATCTCGGCTACTGTTACTGCTGATTTATGCTTGTCAGTCATGGTCCAAGTCTCTACTTCGTAGGTTAAGGTTGGTAAGTAAGTATACTGTTTTATAAATTCTCAGTTTTGTCTTCTTACTGATTTCTCTTTTTCCTACTAACATGTTGTTTATTGTATAATATATTTGGTTTGCCTTATTAATTCTATTTTCTATTTCTTTATTTATCTTTCCATGTTTTGTTTTTAATTGTTCCTAAATATTTGTAACTGTCTAGTTCCTCTAAATTTTTATTGCTTATACTTATGTTCCCCATTGGTGTACCTTCTTTACTTATCTTCGTTGCTTTACTTTTGTTTATAGGCATTTTTAAGTTTTTAAGTTAATAGAATATTATTCCACATTAATATTATAATCGTATGTGAAATATATTGTATTTGCCTTTTTTTTTAAATTGGAAGTTGGTAACCTTAAGACAATAGCCTATACTTGAGAATAGATTAACGTTCGACTATAGTTTATAGTTGTCCATTATAATTGTGTTTCAAATCGAATCCGTAGAATTGCTTCTTGGACATAGTAGTTAAAACCTTCTGAAGAAATGCGTTCACAATAATTCGATAGACATTTGCTATCGAGGTTTGCCGAATGAACAGTTAAACGAGGTGAACATATAATGTTTAATGTGTTTGATTATGGTCCCCTACAAATAAACTAATCTACCATGATACAGCAACACCAAACAGGAATATTGTACAATCCTATATAAAGATTAATATATTTCAGGTTTTTATAATAATTTCAACATATATAATATTAAAAATATTTATATATTGAGTAAACTACGTTGTGGGAATTACAGTATAGTACTTTCGCGTGTGAATAGAATATTGTAATAAACAATTGTAATATAACGCAATGTGTTCTTCGGCGACAAAGAAATTATTATACGATGCATTTTTCATATGAAGATCTGTTGTGCGTACGTACGTACGTATAGATTCACCCTAACACTCACTTCATGACACTATATTGTTTTACATGTTCTTTAATGCATTGCTCAAAATGGTCTACGGAACGACCTTTATTATGATAATTTCTTCCACAGCATTTATTTAACTTGCTAACTTGACATGGTAGCACAGTGTCAAAAGTTTTGTTTTACATCCAAGCACAACAAGTGTCAATGATATCTCTGTGAACAGGCGCATCGTGCTTTATGTAATATTGCAAACAACTTTTAATTATCCTCTATTCATACCAGTTAGTGTTATATGTTAATTTAATATTAATTTTAATAATGAAGCGTGCTGTGGGTATGCTGGAAGGAGGCAGTCAAGGTGATGTTGCAGAAGAATTCAACATGTCGCGGAGGGTAATTTGTCGATTGTGGAAGCGTTATAACAGTTAGTGATCAAACCATCAGGAACCGGTTTCACAAAATGGGACTACATGCTCGACGTCCATTATGAGTTCCTGCTTTACGTTTCGGCAATTGCGTTGCTCGTATAACCATGGTTCAAGAACGCGTTGGGTGGGGTCAAGAAGAATGGAGCTCCATCTTGTTCACAGGTCCTGATTTGAATTTAGACCTGGCAGTAGAAGGGCGAGACTGGTACGCTAAAACGATTGAAGCATTCTTCAGGAAGTTCAGACCTACAGAGGAGGCACAAGAATGGTTTGGGCAGTAATAATCCTGCGTCATCGAACAGAACTCGCTTTCTTGTACGGTATGATAGACCAAAAAGAGTATTTAGAACGTGTACTGGAACCTGTTCCTGCCCCTTTGCGATACCGCTGGACTAGAATTGGTGTTCACGATAATGCCCGTCCTCATAGGGCTCGAAGGGCGAATAAATATTTCCAGGAAGAGGTTATCTCCGTTCTACAGGGCCCCGCTCAGTCTGCCGACCTCAATCCGATTGAGCATGTGTGGGACATGCTTCAAAGAAGGCGGATGCCCGTAATGGAGAGTATTCAAACACATCTAGCATTCCAAAATGCTTTAGCCCAGCAATGGACGTTGTTGCTGCAAGAATCTAATTTTAAGTATGCCTAGGCACTGGCAGGCTGTAATTATAGCTCCTGATGGCAACACAGCTTATTCAAGTACGCATGGACTACATTATTGTCATAATTTTAGGTGTATCTCGTACAATCAAAGTTTTCATTTTTTAGGTTACGTGTATTTGTATTAATTAAATATTCATCGTGCACTTTTAAGGTCATTTTTTTCTCATATTATTGTTTAATACCCAACTAATTCAGCAGTAGGTCATGCAATTGCCTCAATTTAATAGTACCTAATATACAGTCAAAATATGCTATATTCCTAAGGCAATTTTGAGCAGTGTAGATCGAACAGATAGATGCTTGCAGAAGAAATTTACCTTTTTCCATTGATTTGTACAATTAAACCTATACCAATACTAATACCTATATATTAGAAGGATAACTCTTCTGCAACAACAGAAAAAACATATTGTCACGAAGTGGTTAGTTTATATAAGTTTAAATACTTCACATAAATTATGTTGCTTTCTATTTTTCTTACTTCGCATTTTGTGACAATATAAATAAATTAAAATAAACAAGGATGGCAAACAATAGTAAATTCAATTGGTAAAAATAGTATGATGTAAGTCATCGCATGGAATTATGATTGGGGACCGCGGTAGAGTAATGGCCTCAGCGCTTGGCTTCGGAGTTATTCTACTAAAGTCGCTCAGGTTCGAATCCTGAGCACTGCACTTTCCCAGGGTGTTTGTGGTGTCTGGGGCATGGGGTTTTTCAAGGGTGGGGCATGTTAGACCTGTGAATAGCACGAAATGTGCTGAGCCGGGATAAGCTGGGAGGGACGGGAATCTTGGAGTTGCCATTGGCAACTCCACGATTCTTAAAAAAAAATGGAGTTATGATTAGGTCAAACAAAGTGTGAAATTTGACAGTTATTGAATTCAATGGCGAAGTTGTGGTTAATCTATCTATTGACATAGACGAATCAGAATGAATGAAAAAATTGAAAAAATATGAGAAAAGGAGAGGAGAGATTAGTCGTAGCAACCATACCATAACCAGGAAATATTATATACCGTATTATACACAGGCGTATATAGTAACTTCAAGGCGCATTTCTAACAAATTTTTAATTCTCTATCTACCTAAATAAATTAAATAAGTTTTTAATAAAAACAGGATTTTTATATTAATATGAACTTGTTGCACAAAAATTCAATTTATAGTTTGAATAAAAACTGAAATTCCGTTTCATAAGAATATATTAGGCCAAGCGTGCAAAATTTCTAGTTGTTTGGGTCTGCTGACTGGCATCGGTAGTTAATCGCAGCAATGGAAATCAATTTATAAAAATAAAATAAAACTAAGCTTACATTTTTAGATCTAGCTTTTTGATATTTTTCAGGATAATCTTATGCGCTAGTATATATGGTAAATAAATGTGCAACTAATCGGTATCATCAACACGGAGGCGGCCGTGGGCTAGATGTTAGCACGTTAGACTACTAGCTAAAGATCTAGGGTTCATTTCCAAGTACTGGAACATCAAATTTTAAATGGTTGTTCTCTCTAGCAAAGCAGTTGAAACCCAGCGAGATATTCTGTCTAGTAAACTCTTCCTTGGAGTAGAAATGTTTGCAGTTCCTATGGTTTGGAACCCACGTGAAGCGGTGGGTCCTCGATTATTGTTGCAAAACAGGCACAGTAAAGAACGTCGATACCTCTCATAAGAGATAAGGCACTCAAAGTAGAATTATCATCATTCATCATCAATCAAAATGCATCCATTGTTGGACATAGGCCTCCCCTAGGCCTTTCCAGCCCTTTTCATCTTGTGCTACTTGCATGCAGTTACGGGTAATTCTCTTAATATCGCCTGTCCAGCGTGTAACTAAAATTAGAATTACATGGAAACATATCGTGAGCCATAGGTATAAGCTAATACAGTTATATCATAACAATAGCAAGAACTGAATATAGAGCACAAACATTTCTGAGTATGCGCTTTCCAGACAAACTAATATGACGAAGTACTGCTTAAAATGGAATGACTAGGAGTCGGAAATTTTCAAACGATAAATGAAACCCGAACATTTATTAAGATCGAAATTACATTTCAAATTATGTAACATTAGTAAACTTAAACAGGTCTGTGCAAAAAAACCGGATTTCTAGTTCAGTGCGAACATTTTGAAACAGTTAGTTCTTCTAATCCAATAAGTGGCGCAAAATTGGTGTGTGTAAGCAATTTTGGCTATATATTCTAAAATTTCCTGCCTGCAGCAATGAAGGTGGGGTAATAAATCACGGAAGTGTAATCAGTAGCGCGCTCGGGATGCTTACATGATAAACTCTTCCAAACAAATTCCACATTGTCCACTAGCTAGTTACGAGATCGTTTATCAGCCAAGGCGTACGCGATTACCGCTCAGGTTACCGGTCGAGATAAAGAGACCATGAATGAGGAAACAGGCCGCTTAAACCCGCGCCCCGGGAACTCTCGATGTCTCTCTCGTGAAGATAAATAACCCCTCAGTAATTGCGTGCGGAGCGATACCATATTTCATACACGCCATGAGCCATAACTTAGAAGGCAATTACTATGAGTACGTCGTTTATCATCCGACTTCTCCAGACATGGGGAGAGGGCTGATTATCGAGATTAAATTGATAAGGAATTTTATTACATTTATCATACATTAAATCTAACTGATTTTCGTCCTTCTTTAGCTTTATCGGAAAACACCTTGTTCATTTTCGCCGTACACCAAGCGATTCGTATAGAATCAGCCCGAACAGATGCTTTATAATACAACGGGGATTTGTGCCTTATATAAGGTGTTGACGACGGTTGCGGTACTGTAATTCCTTGCTCTAGTTTATATCCCGTTCTATTGTCGCAGTAAACGGTCCCCAAGGTCTACAATTAATCCACCAAAATCCCAGACCGGTTAGCGGTAAAGTCGGGCTGGGTTAGTGGTCAGCGCGGCCTCATTCAGAGATTCCACAAGATTCCTAGGACCTCGACGCAGTAATTGAACTAACCCAGACTGAATTAAAGTGTTCGCCTTGATCCTGAAGATTATCAACGCAGTAAAGTTACGAATTTCAACATTCGACTATAACATATTAAAGGCAATATTTATTATACATATATTCGGTCTGCATTTGATCGATAATGCTATTAATAGAATGCGGAAAAATATGCACTATAAAACTGCTAAATATACAAGTTATATATACTATAAATCTCCAGAAATATGCATTTATAATGTAATAAGAATTAAATGCATATAACAAAAGTAACATATATAAAGTTGCATATTTTACAAATACTTATATTTATTCTAACAGCACTTAGTGACATTAACGGCAATATTTAATAAACAATTTTTTATTATTATAAATTAAATTGAAATATCAGCGTCAAAAGAAACATATGCAAAGGCATATTTTAAAATTATTTATGTGTGGTCTAAGAGTACTTAATTCATTAACGGCAACGTTTAATGTATCTCCAATTTACATTTGACCGATAATGTAGAGTACGATGCGGAAAAAGATACACTATTAAACCGCAGTATATACAGTCTATATCCATCATATTGCTGCCCAAAACATGCATTTAAGAGGCAATAAACATAACGTACACAATACTGCACATTTCAAAAATATGTATGCATATTTTAGAAGCACTTTGCACTTCATAACATTATACGGAAAACATTTAATGTCTGTCTATTAATCAGATTGATAAAGCGAATAAAGAGTATGTACTACAAACTGAAAAATATGCTGTTGTATGCACTACCAACCTACCAATTATGCATTTAATACGTAATTAATATTAAATATATGCTACTAGATTAAAATATTTACAGACTTACACTTAAAGATTTAGGATACAATTAAAATTAAAAATATTTAAACAAGCATAGCATATATGCAGTTACATATCTGACGAATATACATATAGATATATGTACATGTTAACAGTACTCAACACATTATAGCACATTAACGGCAACATACACTTCATTTCATATGAAATGCACCATCCATTAAAAATAAAACAACGGGTTTGATACTAAAATAATGTTTCATTATTGCGTATGAAATGAAAAAAAGATTAACAATTATAAGAAAACAATAACAACAACGAAAACAAAATTGATAATGTGTATCTCGTTCCATATACCTAACCTCAAGTTGGTGTCTCAGCTCGTCTAAGTTGTTAGCAGCTCTTGGCAATAATCTTAGTCGCCGGCCCATCATGTCCCAAAGATGTTCGATCGGCGATAAGTCCGGTGATCGTGCAGGCCAGGGCAATATTTGCAATTGTGCTTGCTGGAGGTACGATCTGGTAATGTATGCAGGGTGTAGACGTGCGTTATCCTGTTGGAAAATACCGTTTGGCAACGTCTGCGTGAATGGTACTAACACCGGTTCCAGGGCATTACGAATATAGAGATGAGCATTTAAAGTGCCTGGGACGAACACAAGAGGTGATCTTCTACCGAAACAAATCGCACCACAAACCATAACTCCAGGTGTTAAAGCTGCATGGCGTCTACAACAAACTCTAGATTTCGTATTTCTCTTCGATATCGACGTACCTTCCTACGGCCGTCATTTCCTCACAAACAAAATCTTAATTCGTCACTGAAGACAATGTCGTTCCATTGCTGATTCCAGTGCTGCCGCTCTTGACGCCAAGCAATCCTAACAGCCTTGTAATGACGTAGCTTTATTTTTATTGGGTGGTGCATGTCATATGAAACTGAGCATATATTATTTCTTCGTCTACATGCTATCGAGAATGTAATTAATAGAACGCGACAAATATGCATTATACAGGGTGTCTCAGAAACAATGGGCCAGCGTTTAGTCATAGATTCTTTAGGTTAAAATAAACCGATTAAACCTAATATACCTTAGGCCGAAAGTCCTTCCTTAAGAAGTTATAGGGCCTTAAAGGGCCTAAAATTTTTTATTTTTTCTTTTTATTGTAATTTCCACAAATCTAAAGATATTTCTTTCAAATTTGGTACACATATTTAGCATTATGTAGTAAAGTGGCAGCAGTATTTTCATAAACCAGACTTAAGTTTAAGAGGCACTTAACCTACCACTCAAATTTTATATTATCTTTAACTTTGTTATTAGTCGAAAATTTTGCAGTTTTCTTTTATTTTATGAAAGAGAATTAAAAAGTACATAAATAAGGTACTCTTAGTTCAAACGCGTAAAGGCAACCGTTTGCCTTAAAATGCTTGTGCAAGTTTTGAGTTGCCGTTAGGACGTGAAATTATCAGGTAGCCGTGATCACAAAAACAATGGGTAGTGCTTGTTACTGCAGAAAAAAAAACAATGCTAAGTCAATTAAATACTTTGGTGTCATAGAAATTGTATTTTAAATTTTTGTTTTGTATTTACGAAAATGCCACGACATAACGAATTCTCCAATGCTGAAATGAGAGATACGGTTTGCGTTTACGCTCAAAAAATAAAATATCTATTATAGCAAAGTATTTAATTGACTTAGCATTGTTTTTTTTTTCTGCAGTAACAAGCACTACCCATTGTTTTTGTGATCATGGCTACCTGATAATTGCACGTCCTAACGGCAACTCAAATCTTGCACAAGCATTTTAAGGCAAACGGTTGCCTTTACGCGTTTGAACTAAGAGTACCTTATTTATGTACTTTTTAATTATGTCTCAGAAAATAAAAGAAAACTGCAAAATTTTCCACTAATAACAAAGTTAGAGCTAATATAAAATTTGAGTGGTTGGTTAAGTGCCTCTTAAAGTTAATTCTGGTTTATGAAAATGCTGTTGCCACTTTACTACGTAATGGTAAGTATGTGTACCAAATTTGAAAGAAATATCTTTAGATTTGTGGAAATTACAATAAAAAGAAAAAATAAAAAATTGAACTTTAAGGCCCTATAACTTCTTAAGGAAGGACTTTCGGCCTAAGGTATATTAGGTTTAATCGGTTTTTTTTTAACCTAAAGAATCTATGGCTAAACGCTGGCCCATTGTTTCTGAGACACCCTGTATATGTATAGATATTTTTTATTAAGAGCACAAACCGATATTGCTAAGGGTTTACATCTCAAGATGTTGCTGGCTAGGAATTTTCAGTGTTTCTCCTAATAAATCTACTATAGAAGAGCTCCTGTCGAAAATAACATTCTTGTAAATTCGTCTTCATACAGCTCATTAACAAGTGATTTCGGCAAACCACATCCCAAAATTTTGTGAATTACGATCATCTCGCCTGTGAACCAAGCTTAATCGCAAAAAAATTCCAAAATTCTTCGTGATCATCATTTAATGCAGTCAGAAACCACTGATAGATTTTTAGCCTTATAGAACTATCGCGTTGTCACAATTTAAGAACTGTTGTCACGGAACATGCACCGCATATCTAGTTATATGTTCCTACAGAGAGGTTTATTTGTTTTTATAAACGGTGAATAATACTGTGTGCCCCATATCCAATATTTCAGTCTTTGCTTCAACAACCTCATCTTTAACTTTTGTCGGCCAACTAGGTACCATGTTTTAGAACGACATTACCATATTCATAGAAACATACTTTTACAGTTTCTCTAATTTCTGGCCTACAAAAGCAATGTTTGGAAACGCTTCAGGGAATTCCTTCAGACAGTCTTTAATATAATACGCTCAAATTCTATCAAATTTGACACCATTTCATCAGGGCTGTAGTTTCCCATCTTCAGTGGTCAACCGCAAAGAAAATGTATGTACATATCATGTTAATTTCTTCTATATTTAGTATCCCTCTCTACTGCTATTCTCCCTTATATGACCTTGTTTGGGACATGTTGGAGTCTTGCTATTCTACAACTTCTTCTAAGTACGTGCAAATCGTAAACTTCTACATTTCGACAATCCTATGCTTCAGAGTTGTATAATGCTATCTCTTCCACGATGGACTATGAGATTCACTTCTTTGTATTATGTTCTGTATACGTATTCTACCATATTCATTTAGCTGCTGTATGGCTTTTTTCACAGTTTCCTTAGGTAAGAAAATTGGATCCTAGGTATAACTGCTTCGTTTGTCTTATTCACGTTGATTATTATATTTCTTCCTTCAACATCTATTGCCATATTTCCTGCAAACACATCTCCACTGCCCATGGTAGCAATCTTCTCTGTAGGCAGCTGTACGGGCTAGGTCACTAGCGCATACCAGAAAAATACCACTGCTAATAGTGACAGTGTTTAATTAACACGGCAAGCGTTCAAGCAGAATTTTTGTAAACCGTCGAATTATGCGCGAATCTAGCAGATTTGTAAACACAATTTGGTAAATTCGTTGGTTAATGGAAACTAGGCAATATATGCACTTTTAGTTAACAGTAAAAATATTTACATATACCTCAAATACTAATAGTAATATCAACGTTAAATGTTTAAAATGCTTCCTTAAATAAGGACATAATTATTATTATAATAATACATAGATATTATAATCTGATAAAGTTGTGAAATATATAGAGAATAATCCTTTTCTAGGAAAAGCGTTCTACTAAAATGTTATTTCAGAGTACAAGTCTGGTGACAAATCACGTGTATTACAGCATTCCATTTATCAGAAGAGAAGATCGCTACATCTCGTAAGAGACGAAGCACTCGAAGAAGAATAATCGTGATTACTTGGACTATGTTTACGCCAACTTTGTAAGCTTGTTCTGCGTTATCAGCAGATTTGGTCGTTCGGATACCTAATGTTAAGGTTTATATGATATTAGTTAATGATTAAGTTTATATGATATTAATTAATGAAAGGACAGACGTCAACTGTATAAGTAACATGAAATGTAGGTTTTTCTGAAGTCTAACTATGGACTGCAGTTTTAGAACGTTTTTCAGAGATTGTGTTATAATCAAATGGTATGTCTAGTAACCCTGATAGCACAGGTTTAAGTTTCTGCAGACGTTTCAGGAACCCCTTGCATCACTTGTCTTTTCGTGACATCTCTCTATCAGTTGTCGGATACATAGATATATTTCCCGTGTTTCATTCTACCGGAAAAACCCATAAAGAATACGGCAAGGGGACAATGAGACATTCATTCGTTCATGTCTGTCATTCTAGTCTAGACGAAATATTTCTCCTATTGCGTCGTGAACATGTTAAACGCTGTTGGAAAACAAGCTTATTTGTAGATAAAAATACTGAAATATATTTTTAGTTAGAAAATTGTTTATTATGTTCTGAACTTAACTAATATATTTTTATCGGAGTAATTCTTTTTTCTTATCAATCAGAAGAATGCCGAGGACTAATTCCAATCGTAAATTTGGTTATGGACTACCTTAGTAGTGCAACTACAACTACTCATATAATAGAGAATAAGTAGCCTGTAGTCATGATGTTAAGCCCATTTAGTCAATTCCCAAAGGGGATACTAAAGGGACCCGATAATGAAAATTTAAATGTAAATGTCTACATCGTCAAACCATAGTATTTGTTTCTCTGCCCGTCCCGGGATTAAGAAACGTCTGCGAGTACACTGGAAGACAAACAATAGCCAATACAAAAGACAATACGTTTGATGTACAACTAAATCAATTTGTTGCATAATCGGCTTTTAAGAAACTTAGATGACCCTTGACATTGGGCATTCGTACATTATATTCTTAAAGGATGGTAGTTTGTGATGAGCTGGAATCATTTCTCTGAATTTAGTCTAGATGCATCATAAACGTAGATTGATTACAAATGTTTTTCAATTTTTTAATATCAGTTCTTCTGATGTCCTCGATTATTTTTTATCGTATTCCAGCCTTGGATGCTGTCTACTAGGTAGTACAATCTCAAGTGGAAAAGCCGCATATTAACCCTCGGACGGCGGACACTAGGTCTCAAGTGATACCCACTTTAATTTTTTTAAATAATACCACCGTTCTCCAAATTCCGGTCTAAGAAAAATACTTGGTATACCTGAGGTAATCCGCTGAGATCACTTGAGTCCCGCAAATACGCTTCCTGTGCAGGTAATGAAAATCAATGTACTAGCAAGGGTGATAATTGTTTCAAATTTATTTGTCAACCTATAAACAGATTACTGTAAAAATTGAAGCAAATTTGTAAGAAGTAATTTTTATTGAATAAACGCGTTATGTTAGGATGTCAAATGAATTACATTTTTTAGTCTTCAAGTCAATTACTGCAAATGTTTGTAAAATACAAAATTATTATAATCACAGTATCATGTGCAAGTTTTATTAGGAACATAGACATTTTGATATTTCGAAATTGATGTAAAAACACCAAAATAAGCGCAGAGTCACTGAAGACCCATTTCCGCCTTCCGCGCAACTGCAATTATTTCCGCCGGGCTAGGGTTAACGTAGCTTTCCTGACAATGAAAACTCTAATTTTAGATTATTTTAAGCAACTTTAGTAGCTTGGTTATAAAGATATCTTCAAGATATAATTTACCGTTAATCGTTAAATGAATCGAAGGTATAAAAACCCATTCGATCGAACAGTTACTAGTTAGAAAACTATTCCAAAATTATTCATCATTATCATCATCATCATCATCAATTAGCCTGTAGTCATTCACTGTAGGGAATAGGCCTCCCTTTGTTTCTTCCATTCGTTTCTATTTTCTGCCCTACGCATCCAGTCGTGTCGCGCTTTTCTCTTTATATCGGCTTTCCAACGGGTGCGTGGGCAATTTTTTCTGGGTCTCCAATCTATTAATTTTCGGGTCAATCTATTGTCTGACATTCTTGGGATATGGCCCGCCTAGCTCTATTTCAGTACCGCAATTTGTATTACACCACATACCCTGGTTGGACTTCTAATCCATTCGTTCCTTATTCTATCCTATAGTCCAATATTTAGTATTGCTCTTTCCATAGACCTTTGCGCTACCCTTAATTTATTGGCCGATCCTTTAGTTAATGTAATAGTTTCCGCTCCATAGGTCGTGACTGGAAAAATGCATTAATTGAACACCTGAGATTTAGCGTTATTGGCGAGATTGTGCAATCTTGCCGAATGCTGCCCAGGCCAATCTAATTCATCTATCTATTTCCGCTATCTGATATTCGCATTTAGCTTTATTATGTAGCTTAAGTAGATATGACTTTCTACTATTTCTACTGGCTATTCTAGGTTTGGGGGTAAGTTGATGTTGGTCATGATTTTGGCTTTTGACTCATTTAACTTTATGCCTATTTCAGCTGATTTTTCTTTTAGTTCTTCTATCATTGATACCATTATTTCTGTTTCAGTTGCTATTAAGGCTATATCGTCTGCAAACCGTAAGTGTTTTGGTCTCCCTCCATCGATAGATATTCCTTTTCTTTCCCAATATAGATGTTGAAAGACATTTTGTAGGACCAACGTGAATAACTTTGGTGGTATTATATCTCCCTGCCTGACTCCCCTTTCGATTTTTACTTTGTAAAACGCGTTCCGTTTTTGTATATATTTTGTATGAGCCGGCAGTATTTGGAATCTATGCGGCTATCTCGTAGTACTTCCAATATTGGCCATAATTCTACATTATCGAAAGCTTTTTCAAAATCGATAAAGGTGAAACAACGGTATATTGTATTCAAGACATTTTTCTATTAGTGTTTTAATACTTTGCAGATGGTCATTTGTACCATATCCTGTCCGAAAACCTACTTGCTCTCTAGGTTGGTACGCATCAAGTTTTCGAATGAGTCTGTTAGTTTGTAATGTCGCCTTCTCTATGAATTAAGACCACTATTGTGTTATACCAATATCGTGGCACGTCCGCTTTGTCAAAACATTAGTTAAATAAGACTTCTAATTCTTTCCACAAAGCTTCACCAGCTTCCTTAATCCTTTTATTTATTACACCATCTTCCCCTGGTGATCGTTTGTTCTTTGTGTTTTGGAGTGCTTTGTATAGGTCTTTATAAAATGCCTCCGTAATTCTTAAGATATCGGGTTTATTCGTGGATATCGTTCTCTGTGAGTTTTTTAATTTGTATATTTGTTGTTTTCCTATCGAGAGTTTGGATTTTTTCAATTAAATCATGGAAAATTTTCTTATGTCTTTCCTTGATTCTATTTTTCTTTGAAGTTCTTTATATTCACCAGTTGTATCCTGCTTTTCGCTCTTAATTCCCTTTTTTTATCCATTAACTTTAAAGTCTCGCTAGACAGTTTCTTCTGTCGCGCTTTTATCTTCACTGCTTGAGTGATTTCGTCAGTGTTTGTTTCATAGCTTCAACTATATTGTAATTAGCTTCATTCAAACTTGTTGGTACTGTCCTGACTCCTTGTATTTTAGTTTTCATCTTCTCTCTATATTGTTCACCCCTCTCTGCCAGTTGTTCGATTGTTCTGTCTGTGTTGATTCCTTCTTTATTTATCATTTTATATCTTTCTACTACCAAATTTACTTTAACTACTGTTCTCACAAGTCGGTGATTGCCCTTTATCCGAAGCTATTCAGAATTTCTGTATTTTGGACAATATTTTTAAGATTTGTTATGACATAATCTATCTTGTTCTTAGTTATACCACCTGAACTTCTCCATCTTTATTTCTTCTCGGTTTTTTAGTGAAAAAGGTATTCGTGGCATAAATAATATTCTTTTTAATAAAATGTAGTAAGGTCTGACCTCTACTGTTCCTTACTCCAATATAAACTCTCCTATATTTGTTTCGTTATCATTTTATTTTATGACATTGATAACAAAATTAATAAACTCCCGTAAATACTTTTCAACATTATTAAATTATTTGTCATGTGACCTACTAAATGCAAGATTACAACTGGCTAAAATTGACGACTTCGGCTGCTCATGATATACTCAGGAAAGTAGCCTAAGATATGGAAGAAGAGGTATTACAAATTTAGTACAAAATTCTAATATTTACTACCGATAAATGAAACGTTAATCAAATAAGATAATTGAGGCCATATATAAATACAACTCTATGAAGGCAATCTAAGTGGGTTAAATGGATATGCACTTCTAGAGGTAATGAAACAGGCCTTTCCATTATCTACTTAAACGTTAAATAAACATCCGTAAGCTATCTACGTCTGTCATTCAGTCTCACTCTATCTGTTCAATTTCTTACTTAATTTACTTTATTTTTATTACGTTTGTACGGTGTTTTCTGGTTTTTCCTACCCAGAATATTTTGTTTTTTCTCCAGTTTCGTTTGTGTCTTCTGCTAGATACCCTACTTCATTTACTTTCATTTTGACGGTATCACTTTGCTGTGTGATATGTCTTATTTACTTTTACTCACTGCTATGTAGAGAATTTGCTAATGTGATTTTTTTCTTTTTCAGGTAAGCAATACGTGCCATAATTTGTCAACAATGCATGTTAAGTTGGTAAGTTAAATTATAAATTTCCTCAATTTTCTGTTTTATTATTAAAGGCATGAATTAGAAATACTAAAATGTGACAACAAACAACTTCTATAAAATTTCCTTCTTAACGAGCTTATTGTAGAATAACCTTGTTTTGTATTGATCACTATCCAATCTATTATGCCACACGATAACATTGAATTTTTCGTAAATACTGACATCGTACGATTCATGTATTCTGTTCGATTGTATATGATGCGAATATTGTAGGTTTAATAACATACCGTTTCTACCACAAATAAATAAAAAAAAGTTTTTCTTCCTTCAAAAACTAGGAAAATAACTTGTTATTGTAAATTCTACTTACCTGAAGGGGAACGTAAGTTAAATTTTTTAACGAAACAAATAAAATAGAAAAATTATTCCTGTTTGCCTTCAGACCTGTAGTTTTCCTGAAATGTGTTCTGTATAGTCGAGTTAATATTCTATACTAGCTAATGTGCTCCTTCATTAAATTGTGCCAATTTGTGTATACAACACGCTGCTAAAGTGTAAAAACCACCGCTTCGTCAGGTTACTGTAATAAATTCTAACTACGTGTGTTTGCAGTTTAACAAGTTGTTAGATCTAGTAGATCTACCACGTAAATGCAATTTTTATTGAAGCGCACTGGAACAGAATTGACAGTTATCAAGATAACATATATTATTGATTTATGACATGCCCGACAATTAATTGACAATTTTGTTTTCAGTTGCAGATGATTACATTTTATTCAGGGTGTCTGTAAGAAAAGTCAGACAATTGACCCATGTCTAATACTCATCAAATCAAACAAAACAACTGCTTCAAATATATAGGTGATTTTGTGTTCTTAATCATTAAACTGTAATTGTAGTTTTTTTACTTGTCATAAAAACAAACTTTAAGTTACTATTATTTGTTTATTGGTCACAATGATTTCCCGTACCATATCCAGCGGGTACAGCCCTTATTAATTCTGATTACTCTTCAAAGAATTGTATTCTTTATTATATTCAGATTCATTCAATATTTTTACTAAATCGTTTGATTGGTGATCTTTGAAATCGCGTTATTATCGTCTAATAGAGAACATATACGAAGGCAAGTGAGACTCGATGAAGATACGAAGACCAATAAAATTACTCTACGTAGAAGAATTGGACAGGGTGATACTGTATCCCCGAGGTTATTTATTCTGGCACTAGAAGATAATATGTTTGGGAGAACAAAGCCAGCAATATTTATGGATTATCCCTTGTATGATGCCGTTTTAGTTAACAGGGATGTCGGTGAACTGCAACAAATGATAAAACTCAATGAGGCGGCAAGCAGGATTGTATTGAAGATGAATTAAATAAAACCAAGGTTATGAGCAACAGCACAGGACAGATAAGTATACACAGACAAAATGTAGAAAACGTAAGGGACTATAAATATATACCTAGGGCACTTAATAATGTTAGGTAAACAGAATCAAACAATCAAGATAGCAAGAAGAATAAGATTAACATGGGCAGCATTTGAGAAGTTATAACGTATATTTAAAAACACTTCTATTCCCATGAATCTGAAACGGAAAGTGTACGAATCGTGTGTGTTACCTGAGCTACATACGGCTTAGAAACGATAGCATTGGACAGAAAAAGTGCTAACCGCTTGCGAACCACCCAAAATCAATGAAACGATCTATGCTGGAAATCAATTTGAGAAACAAAATTAAGAACGAAGAGATCGTGACGAAAACCCAAACAACAGACATAATTCCACTAGTAGCAGACCTGAAATGGTAATTGGGAGGCCATGTGGCTGGACAGAGAAATGTCAAGTAGACGGTTAATTTACCCACTAGCACTGACAAAAAGAAATATTGGAAAACCACAGCAAAGATAGCTTGATGGCATCAAACAAATATCTAGCGGAAAATGGTCCGAGAGAGCACAAGATAGAACAGCGTGGAAAAAATTAGGAGAAGCGTATGTCCAGATGCGGGCCAATACAGGCTGATGAAGAATATGAGCTGTACCTTGAATTCTTGAATAGTAGGTTAACTTATAGATTTCATTTGTGGTTTATAAACTATGCCGCTCATCAACGTTTTTCAGTCTATATTGGAGAATACATATACAGAAGTTCCGTTTGCGACGAGCGAGGGAACGGACGTGCTTTTGGGCTCTCTCGGGCAAAATTGCTTAGCGAGACGTGCTTAAGAATTATTTCTGTGTGGAAATTACCAAGTGAGTGAAGTGAGGGTGTATGAACAATCGAGCGAACAAGCGACCGCCTGCTCTATCGGCTGACCGATCAAAGGCGACAGGTCAACAAGAAAATAGCGGAAAAAACAGCAAGAACGAAGGAGAGAAGTAGAGAAAAGCTAAGTGATCAAGTAGTATAGTAGTAGTAGTCTAGTATAGTCTAGCCGAATCTAATATATATAAGCACGGGGTACGAATACATAGGTGGATAAGTAGGACAGGGAAATCAAAACGGGGATCTTGTAACAAGTGCATGTGTAGTACAAGAGGATAGGCTTCAGGGACGGTTCTTGGAAATAGAACAGGGGTAAACAGCAGGTAGAACCCCTTACGGAACGGAAATAGAAGCGGGGCAACAAAAATGCCGTCTCAACTAAAAACTGAATTCTTGGAATAAGACCATAAATTTCAATCGAGGATAATACTAAGAAAAGTAAGGGGTACTTTTAATAAATAAGTGGATTTTGAACGCATGTAAGCTAGTAACATTTTCTACTGTATTTCATTGTGAATCAGACGGTATCTAAAAATTCGCAGTGTTGTGTAGTTAATAAGCAGAAAAGTAGTAAATACGTCGATTTTGGAATCATGCAATTAAGTAAAATTAGATTTTGGATTTTCATTGCGTGTAAAACTACTGCATTTCATTGTAAATCAAATGGTGTCCATAAACCCGCACTGTGGTAGGCAATTTCAACCTCTTAACGTAATAAATGAATTGTAAACGTTAATCTCATTTAATCTAATTTTATTTATTTAAATTAGTTCAGAGACCGCAAATTAGGTAGGTCCGATATCTAACATTACGGGGTGCAGTCAAGCAAAAGCAGTAATATTAGAAGGTAGGAGGATACACCCGGAAGACTATACAACAGCAAACCCACGGCAATTATCAAAAGCAGGAAACACAATACAGGCCATGGAACGGGAAGCAGTAGGTACGGACAGACACAAACTGATGGTGCGGAAAATTCCAGGAGATGGAAACTATTTATTCAACTCGATAGCAGAGGAAAACATAGGGGGCACAGCACCGCGGGAACAGCCCAAACAGGAAGCTTTCAACTTAAGAGAAAAATCGTGTCATACATCAGAAAAAATCTACAAAATTTCCAATTGCAACTTGAGGAAAATGTAAGAAATCTGGCTCCGCGCTACAAGCATCTGGATTCTGCCTACGGTCCAGCACTACAAATAGAAGCCTACTTCGAAGACCTAGGGGAAGAGGGTTTTTGGGGAGGAACCGAATCAATAGCAGTAGCAGCAGAAATACTAAATGCGTCAATAGAAATACACTACGAATCAGGTCCGACCTCCGATCAAGAATCGACTGAAGAAGAACAGGATAACGAAGAAGAAGAAGCAGGAAGAGGGTAAGGAAGGGGAAAACAAAGGATAAGGAACGAAAGATGTACCAGCTGGAAAGAAAACGATGGACTGCTAGTCGATAACTGCAGAGGGGAAGGATGGAAAAGAAGAAAGAAGAATCGAGAGTCGACTTTAAAATTAGGTGGAAAAAGTACGATTTGGGGTTAATATTAAGTTATTAGTAATTAGCAAACTCAGATAGGTGGAATCTGTTACCTTAGAACAATAGATAGACAAGAGATACGAACAATGTGAAACTTTGTTACCAAAGTTTATTAGGGTCAAATGCCTAATCGCATAACCGTCCCGGTTACGTACTCAAAATCTCATTGATGCATAACTTACTAACTACACGGTGTTGCAGCAGCTGTCTGAAGCAGTTCGTGTGGGACATGTTTTCAATTAAGACTTTTTTTGTTTGGTTTGATGAGTATTACACGTAGGTATCCAACCTTTCTTAAACACCCACTATATAATTCTATAATATCTACAATTTTACTTCAATTAGCATAGAATTTTTACACTTTCAAAATATGAAATATCTATAACAAAAGTATGTTACCCTCTTGTAATAGTAAGTTCAACTATCATTACTACATTTACGTTGATACCGTTTATTTATTAATTGGTTGATTGTAGATGTTTTTCTACTGGAACTACTTCATCAGACAGCTATGTCATAGATATGTGTGCCTAAATAGCTAATATTTGGCAATGTATACACACAGATTAACATGTTTTCATAAAAAAAATGCTATCGGATGCAGTTAAATGAAATTTCTGCTTTCCCAAATGATGCTAAGCTATGTTTGTGCTTTGACTGACAGCTTTGTAATTGGTTTAAGTATTTTACCCTTAAGAAACTCCAGAGACGTAGTTGCGTATCCCTCCTAAGGCATATTACGTAATTTAAAAATTCTGTAACTTTGCAACCTTCTCCATAAAAACATTTTTTTCGAGTCGTAACAAGAAAATACAATTGTATCGATCTGGTACTTTATTGATAGTTTGAATATTTTACCTGAAAACACTCATACTCAATGTAATATTAGTAGTAATTTCGAAAAGAAAATTACATTTGTTTAAGCAAAAGAAATGAGTAGTAAAACCAATAATTAACATTTCAGTTAATTGAAACTGTACTTCTTCTAGAGACTTTTGGTGTTGTGCGGTATAAGTAAAATGTCTTATACAATGACATATTCCTAGCAATTGCATTCGAACAAATATGCAGAGCTCAGAACAAAGCATTTCCAAAGATTTACATTTTACCGTGCCTCAGAAAAGAAAGCAAATTTAGTGTAATTTGTCTGTCTGCCTGCGAGATCTCCCTACAAATAACCTGGGTGGTTGTGCAAAACACTATACTATTTGCGAAAATCAGTTACCTTTGTGTTTGCATATCTCTTGCAGTAGAAATGGATAGGGGTTTATTCCCCTATTTTGACGTAACTCATAATTATTCAGTTGACGACAATTTTTATTGTTGTCAATTATAAGGTTTCCTTCTGATAAAAGAGTATTATAAAATGTAGAATGAGTACATGACCTTGCCTATCGTCGCCAAATAGGTATCCCCAAGTTTCAAAAGTGTAAAAGTGTGAAAGACATTGAAGTATTGTAGATAATATTAACCCTTATAATACCAATCTTTTCTTCTTACGTACGATACCAAGCGAGATTCATTTGCACCCCATTACGTTTTGACAAATTCTAAGATAATTTAATATTTTGCTGCATATTTTACTCCAATACCTTTATTTAAACTCATACTGAACAATTTTAGAAAATGGGTAATTATTTTCACATTTTAGGCAAAATATTTGCGATTGGGAATGTTGTGGGCGTACAAACTGATACAACGTCTTGACTTCCTATCTTTGACCTTTGTACATAGATAATATCGGAACAGGCTTGGTCTGGGTTTCTTCATTTTGTATGCCAGGGTAAGCCTTTAGCATGCTTTCCTATGTATTCACCTTATAACAAATTATTATATTTTCTCTGGAATAAATCTTTACCTAATTGAAGGAGAAATCTTATTCTTGCACCTCTGCTGCTAGCTATGATGCTGGATATTTTAGAACTTGAATCTGTAGCAACCGTAAGTATATTTGCGTGTGGACTTCTTGACATTCTACTTACCGGTAACTTAGACCAACTGGTACCATCTAAGGCAGTGTAAAGAGGATAATCATCAAATGAGTTCGCTTAGTCAACTTGCTGGGTCTACATTCTTATTGTCATCAATTGCACACGTTTGATTATCAACTTGTTTTTAATCAGACACATGTTGCTCATCTTCTATATCACTTGCCTCATATTCTTCAACCATGGTGTCTCATTCTATATCATCATATAACCTCAACATTTTTGCTCCTGTGAGATTTATCTCATTTCGAAAACACATTTTGAACACCACTTCATACAGCGAAATACAATGCTAACCGTATGTTGTCTTTAGGGCATTACTACATTACTGACTTCTAATGCAGAAAGTATGTGGGATATTTACAGTAATGCACAGGGGAATTACTGAAACTTACCGGGACATTACAGAAGAAGTACGGAAATTTAACAAGCAACTGATTCCGAGTAGGGCTGAGACATATCCCAGAGTGTAACATCTGAAGTACTGTTGTTCGAAAAAACATTTCAAGTCGAACAATATGTAGGGAGCGTTCGGAAAACTAAAAACTACAATTATTTAAAACCACAGAAGTCGCAGAATGTTTTGTCAAAAATATATCCAAAAAACTGATATTACGGTTTTTTGCAGCCCCCTTGGTATTACAAGTTTTAAAGGTGTGGTAGTATCACACGTAGGGGTATAGAAAATATCAAACAAAGAATAATACTCAAAGTAACAATCTATAGAATGTATTCAACTATGACAGGGTCAAATTTCTATGTATCGATGTAAAATGTTGTGTAACTTACTTATCACTGATATATCACCTCTCAAAGGGAACATTTATACGCGGATGTAACATAAGTTCATAGTGTTTATTACGTAAAGATATGCAAATATAGAGACAGAAATACACTAGTTGCATCAATTATAATAAAATAGGGACCAATTTTACAATCACCCCAAACGACTAACAAATCCTCATATAAATAGCATGTTAACTTTGGTGATAATTATTATTTTTTTTATTACTTTCTAAGTACTGCTGTAATACTTACGGAACCTACTTGAATACTACAAAGGTATAATTCATGTTACAGTAGTTAACCTCAACTTCTTGTAATAATTATGATACTTCTGTGTTTATGTTACTTATATTTTCCTCAAACTATTGTCTCTGACTTGATACTTTCATTATATTTATTGCTTTAATATTCTAATGCTTCTCACACCTTAATGATGTACGTGACCCTGATACCTTGATATGTTGAATACTTCAATAATGTTTAGTGCTGGTGTATGTCATTTCATACATATCAAAATTCGGTGACTTATTAACGGTATCGCTAGCGTATTCCATTGATGAATACTACCGTCGACAAATCAGAAATTGAGAAAGCAAGCAGGTAAACAAGATGTGGGGAAAATCAATAATACTATATAAATCTAACTTACAGCAACATATAGATATGCTAGTGTTCTAATGCACGATGCAATATTACTAACAATAGTCAGCTTAGCAGATCTCCTGCTCAGGTTTCTGGCAAAATAATAGTAATAGAGTATGTATGTAGTAAGTATGTAAGTCATAAAAAGTATGGAAAGTACGTAAACGATTGTATTTGACGTGATTATATATAAATGTCATGGGTTAATATGTATATTGTCTCTTTTTGCTCTGAAAATTGTTCTGTATATGCATATATAAGCGAATGTTTTACAGTTCTGAAAACCGTTCCCCGCAACCTTTTTCCGCCTTCGTCGTCTTACCAATCATCTTCTTATGGATCTCTTTCTTCCATTGCATTATTTACCATATTATTCCATTTATTTCTAGTGCTACCTTTCTTTCTTCGTTTTAATGGCATCCATTTGCGAAGCCTCGGTGATAATCTTCCATCTGGTATAGATAGGCATACTATTTTAACTGTTTCCTTCCCATTTCTTCCACTAGAGTTTCTTTCACACCCATTTTTATATAATCTCCTCGTTTCCTATGTGTTGCAATCGCATAACACAACAGCTTCTTCGAAGGTAGTCCATGTCTTTTGCCTGAATCTTTTGTTTTAACTGGTTATTTACTACCCATGTTTCTGCACCACATTGTACACAACTCTGGAAAATCGTCTTGCATGTAGTTTTCAATTTTAACATTATTTGCTTGTTCCATAGGACCGGATGTAGCGTCTTAAATTATTTTCCTTTCTTCTATTTTATTTAGTGTTTCTGTATCGTGTCTATAAATTTTGAAGGGCGTAGACGACAAACGGCAATCCTGTGTTTGTTATAAATGGTTCACATACTGTATTTCCATGTTTTGCATGTTACTGTTTACCTTGCATTAATACCATTTCCTTTCAGTTTTCTACAGTTTTTGAAATGATACTGAGTCATACGCTACCTCTAAGTCTTTGTATGTGATGTACGGTTCTCCTCCACGTTGAATTTTCTTTTCAGTTAATTCTTTTAATCAAAACACGTTGTCAATGCACGGACGTCCTGCACAAAAGCCAATGTGCCCTTCAATTTTTGTTCTACTTCTGAGTAAACCAATTTTCCTATTTTTAAAAATGAAATCAAAGTGTGACAACAGTATTATAAGATTAAACATGCTTAGGCAGCATTTTATAAAGATCAAGCCACTTAAGCAATTAATAAGTGGTGACGTACAGGTAGGAGGTGAACGTCATGCTACACTTATAAAGAAGGGGTTTTTGTAAGCTTAGCTATGGTACTAACTACACTATCTTAACTCTTAAGTCGGGAAATGGTTTATTCTTCGATCCACAAAATCCTTTAATCCGCGCCTGCGGGAAGAGCATTGGAGCTCCAGGTGTGATGTACCCTTTATTCGGTGTGCGTCAGCTGCTGTGGTGGCAGTCGCTACCCTTTCGGTGAGTACCTGCGAGCTATTGGGGTTGTAGTAGGTCCTAGTATACACGTAACAGATTTACTATTATACAATCAGTTTTACAATTTGTGAACCCAGCAGAATGAACCAATCGAAACCTGATAGTCGACAATTTCCAAAGAAGCAAACTTCTGCAAAATTGTCAGGTATTTAATAATTCAAATAAGTTAATATTAAAATAACGAATGATAAAAAGCAAACCTTGTTGATTATTTTAGGGAAGAATGGGGAGGAAAAGTAGTATCAAGAAATATACCACCTCCCGAATTGTGTGAAAATTCTTCGTCCTCCCAACTTAAAGGTTCAGATTCCATTAAAATAATAAAAGCACGAGAAAATAAGTGGTAAAATTGACCTCCGTAACGGAACGATAAGGTTTTTTTTACGTAACATTGGGCTGCAGGAAAAAGTTTTTTGATGAAATTGCGAGGGTCGCACAATAGATCTTACAGGGCCGCCATCGACCCGCAGGCCGCGGGTTGCTGACCGCTGATATAAAGTCTTCAACGTTAAATAAATATTTTGAAATTAAAAACATTAAATAGCAATGAAATTGTGACGCCCAGCTAAAAATCGGCGACACAGTGAAGGAAATAATTTTTCCTACACAAAAAAAAAATATATAACGACAACACCAGTAAGGTCCAGATATCGAAGGCAAGGGTTCGACTAACTGCAGACGAAGAAGGGTTGGTTCGAAATAAGCCTAGGCGCCACCTGTTTAAAATTTAAACCCTTGTTCTCGAAGATGTCGTAGATAAACAGGAATCTTTCTGGAAGCGGACTTACCTTACTGATAACACTAAAGTCTTTCATATAACTCTAAATCACAATAAAACAACAAAATACTTGACGTAATCTTCGAGTATAATAAATAAATGGTAATTTGAATTACAGGTAAATATAAAAATGTTTGACCACATAAAATCAATATCTCAAAATTATCGACCCCAAATTGGTCACACTTATAAATATATATTAATATCTTTCTAATAAAGAACAGACCACAAACGTCCCTGTCTGATTTAATAATTTACTTCTAATGATTAACTTAAACCTGGGGAAAACGATAATGCGTCAATAATAAAAGTAGTAACCAGAAGTCTTAACTAGCCTCGCAAAATTAATAATTCAATACGTTACACGCCTAATTCACGATTAACGAGATCTCGATAAGGTAAATTAGAATAAATACCTATAATTGAGGTACAAGCGCATAAAAAAATTATAGTAGTTCACGCAAAATCCTCCCTCATTGAATTTCTGCGTCAATAACAAAAATTAAATCAGAACCTCGAAATATGCGGACCGTTTACAAAAGTTATAAACTGTAATAAGAATTAAATATATAAAATAATTAGTTGTACAAATTTGTTCGGTATGACTGTATAATCTGAATCGGTACAACGAAAAAATTACGCGGTCGTATTATGCTGGATGTCCTTCAAAATCCTTGACGTGCGAAAATATAAAGGAATATTTTAAACAGACCTTTTTGGTGCAGAATTCCACATCTGTATTGACAGCTGGTCTCACACTCGCATGTTTGAACTTGACCTTGCAATTTTCTGGCCACAAAGCGTCTCGATTTGTTTCCGAATTCTTTGATGTAATTATAAAACTTCCAACCTGATGTAAATGGTTGTCGATATTCGATTTCTCAGCAGCTCCGAACTGTTTGTAGATGTTCAGATGTCTTCGCAGCTACTAAATTCTTTTTGCCACAGAAGTAAATCGGCACTAGAAGACCTCTTCAAGGGTGTGATAAATTGGTTAAAAACCTAGGGAAGATCTCACTAACACCACACGGTAAAGATTTCCCTCAACTAGACCTTTTCAACAAAATTAGGAATAAATCCTTGGTCGACACGGACCGCGGTGAAAAATCTAGTACACACTTGTCAGGTATCAGACTGCTAATGCTCTCAAATCACAAGAATATTTTTAAGCGGACCATGCGCGAAGTTAGAAGTTTAAATTCAAAATCTCGAGGCGCGCTGACTACACACTTCAACCGAAACAAAATCAGCAACATACACTGTGCGTCGAAATCGCACGTTACAAAATGTGCGACAGATAATATGTAATAGATGTAAATAGCGTTAAGGTTCAATGATTAAAATAAGAAATATTATTTACATGTTTATTTAATGTTAGTCTGTGTATTTCCGCAAATGATCGGGCTGTGCTACAACGCGATGTTACAGGAAGAATTTGGGATTGCGTTAGGCAACCTTAAACGCTTATACTGTAAATAAGTTTAGATTGGATGAATTTCTATTACCAACTTAGATTATCTAATTGAAAGCACCTTTCAATTTTAAATTTCATAGTAGGATCTCAGATAATACTATATTCTTCTTCTTTCACGATGACGTGATCAATATGGAGCGATTTATTATTTTCAGGTGTAAACCACTGTCTTATTGATAGTGCCAAGTTTTAATTTTTCATTCTAAGGAATAATCACTTTTATTCCCGCAAACTAGAATTTTCTCCATCAATTTTATAATATTCGCTTGAATATACGCTGTGTAATTTTTAATCGACTTGGTATCAATTGAAACCGGAAAATGTATTAAATGCACATTACTGAATTTGTTTGACACAGTTTCCTTTAAAACTTGGACATTAGCATCAACAACAGTTACAAGGTACTTTGACGCCACCCTGCGGTGACGGTAGTGGAATGTTAACAACTTACAGGGGAAATACTTCAAATTGATCTCCAGAGACGT